>UESW01003966.1:749598-871380 GCA_900491605.1 Calamus simplicifolius | reverse complement strand
GATCGATCCAAGCCCTAATACCGATCGGCCACGACCGATCTCGAACCGTGGCGATCAGACCCTATCGCAGATGATTCGGTTGCGATCGATCCAAGCCCTGATCCCAATCAGCCACGACCGATCTCGAACCATGGCGATCGGTCCGATCTCTGACGATCCGATGGTTGCGATTGATCCAAGCCCTGATCCCGATCAGCCACGACCGATCTCAGACCATTGCAATGGTCGATCGTGACGATCCGACGGTTGTGATCGATCCAAGCCCTGATCCGATCGGTCATGACCGATCTCGAACCGTTGTGATCGGTCCAATCGCCGACGATCCGATGGTTGCGATCAATCCAAGCCCTGATCCCGATCGGCCATGATCGATCCGAATCATGATGATCGGTCTGATGTCGATGATCGATGATTGCGATCGATCCAAGCCCTGATCCCGATCAGCCACGACCGATCTCGGACCACTGCAATCGGTCCGATCGCCTACGATCCTACGGTTGCGATTGATCCAAGCCCTGATCCCGATCGACCACGATCGATCTCATCTGTGTTGATCGTCCGATCGCTGATGACTAACGGTTGCGATCGATCCAAGCCCTGATACCCGATCGGCCATGACGATCTCGGACCATTGCGATCGGTCCGATGGTGATGATCCGACGGTTGCGATCGATCCAAGCCCCTGATCGATCGGCCATGACCGATCTCGGACCGTTGCGATCGATCAATCAGCGACGATCCAACGGTTGCAATCGATCCAAGCCCTGATCTCAATTGGCCATGACCGATCTCAGACCGTGGCGATCGGTCCGATCCGCCGACGATCTAACGGTGCGATCGATCCAAGACCTGATCCCGATCGGCCACGACCGATCTCGAACCATTGCGATCGGTCCAATCGGCGACGATCCAATGGTTGCGATCGATCCAAGCCCTAATCCCGATCGGCCATGACCGATCTCGGACCATGGCAATCGGTCCGATCGTCGATGATCCGACGGTTGCGATCGATCCAAGCCCTGATCCCGATCAGCCACGACCGATCTCGGACCGTTGCTATCGGTCCGATCGCCGACGATCCGACGGTTACGATCGATCCAAGCCTTGATCCTGATCGGCCATGACCAATTCGGACTGTTGCGATCGGTCCGATTGCCAACGATCTGATGGTTGCGATCGATCCAAACCCTGATCTCGATCGGCCACGACGATCTCGGCCGCTGTGATCGGTTCGATCACCGACGATCCAACGTTGCGATCGATCCAAGCCTTGATCCCGTTCGGCCTCGACCGATTATCAGACCGTTGCGATCGGTCCGATCGCCAACGATCCGACGGTTGGGATCGATCCAAGCCCTGATCCCGATCGGCCACGACCGATCTTGGATCGTGGCGATCGGTTCGATCGGCGACAATCCGATGGTTGCGATCGATCCAAGCACTGATCCTGATCGGCCATGACCGATCTCGGACCGTGGCGATCGGTCCGATCGCCGACAATCCGATGGTTCGATCGATCCAAGCCATGATCCCGATCGGCAACGACCGATCTCGGACTGTGGCGATCGGTACGATCGCAGACGATCCAACGATTGCGATCGATCCAAGCCCTGATCCCGTCGGCCACGACCGATCATGAACCGTGGCAATTGGTCCGATCGACGATGATCCGACGGTTGCGATCGATCCAAGCCCTGATCCCAATCAGCCACGACTGATCTCGGACCGTGGCGATCTGTCCAATCGCCGAAGATCCACCGGTTGCGATCGATGCAAGCCCTGAACCCGATCGGCCACGACCGATCTCGGACTGTTGCGATCGGTCCGATCGCCAATGATCCAACGATTGCGATCGATCCAAGACCTGATCCCGATCGGCCACGACCGATCTCGGACCATGGTGATCGGTCCGATCGCTGACGATCCGACGGTTGCGATCGATCCAAGCCGTGATCCTGATCGGCCACGACCGATCTCGAACCTTGGCGATCAGACCAATCGCCGATGATCCGATGGTTGCGATCGATCTTGGATCGTGGCGATCGGTCCGATCGCCGACGATCCGACGGTTGCGATCGATCCAAGCCCTGATCCCGATCAGCCACGACCGATCTCGGACCGTTGCAATCGGTCCGATCGGCGATGATCCGATGGTTGCGATCGATCCAAGCCCTGATCCCGATCGGCCATGATCGATCTCAGACCGTTGCGATCGGTCCAATCGCCGACGATCCGATGGTTGCGATCAATCCAAGCCCTAATCCCGATCGGCCACGACCGATCTCGGATCGTGGCGATCGATCCGATCGTCGATGATCCGACGATTGCGATCGATCAAGCCTTGATCTTGATCAGCCACGATCGATCTCGGACCACTGCAATCGGTCCGATCGCCTATGATCCGACGGTTGCGATCGATCCAAGCCCTGATCCCGATCGGCCACGACCGATCTCGGTCTGTGGTGATTGGTCCGATCGCCGACGATCCGACGGTTGCGATCGATCCAAGCCCTGATCCCGATCGGCCATGACCGATCTCGGTCCATTGCGATCGGTCCGATCGGCGATGATCCGACGGTTGCGATCGATCCAAGCCCTAATCCCGATCGGCCACGATCGATCTCGGACCGTTGCAATCGGTCCGATCGGCGATGATCCGACGGTTGCAATCGATACAAGCCCTGATCCCAATTGGCCACAACCATCTCGGACCATGGCAATCGGTTCGATCGCCGATGATCCAATGGTTGCGATCGATCCAAGACCTGATCTCGATCGGCCACGACCGATCTCGGACCGTTGCGATCGGTCCAATCGGCGACGATTCGATGGTTGCAATCGATCCAAGCCCTGATCCCGATCGGCCACGACCGATCTTGAACATGGCAATCGGTCCGATCGCCGACGATTCGATGGTTGCGATCGATCCAAGCCTGATCCCGATCGGCCACGACCGATCTCGGACCGTTGCTATCGGTCCGATCACCGACGATCCGACGGTTGCGATCGATCCAAGCCCTGATCCCGATCGACCACGACCGATCTCGGACCATTGCGATCGGTCCGATTGCCAACGATCCGATGGTTGCGATCGATCCAAGCCCTGATTCCGATCGACCACGACCGATCTCGGACCGTTGCGATCGGTCCGATCGCCGACGATCCAATGGTTGCGATCAATCCAAGCCCTGATCCCGTTCGGCCTCGATCGATATCGGACCGTTGCGATCGGTCCGATCGCCAACGATCCGACGGTTGGGATCGATCCAAGCGCTGATCCCGATCGGCCACGACCGATCTTGGATCGTGGTGATCGATCCGATCGGCGACAATCCGATGGTTGCGATCGATCCAAGCCCTGATCCTGATCGGCCACGACCGATCTCGGACCGTGGCGATCGGTCCGATCATCGACAATCTGACGGTTGCGATCGATCTAAGCCCTGATCCCGATCGGCAACGACCGATCTCGGACTGTGGTGATCGGTACGATCGCCGACGATCCGATGATTGCGATCGATCCAAGCCCTAATCCCGATCGGCCATGACCGATCATGAACCATGGCGATTGGTCCGATCGCCGATGATCCGACGGTTGTGATCGATCCAAGCCCTGATCCCGATCGGCCACGACCGATCTCGGACCGTGGCGATCTGTCCGATCGCTGACGATCTGTCGGTTGCAATCAATGCAAGCCCTGATCTCGATCGGCCACGATCGATCTCGGACCGTTGCGATCGGTCCGATCGCCGAGGATCCAACGGTTGCGATTGATCCAAGCCCTGATCCGATCGGCCACGACCGATCTCAGACCGTGGTGATCGGTCCGATCGCCGATGATCCAACGGTTGCGATCGATCCAAGCCGTGATCCCGATCGGCCACGACCGATCACCGACGATCCGACGGTTGCGATCGGTTCGATCACTGACGATCCGACGGTTGCGATCGATCCAAGCCCTTATACCGATCGGCCACGATCGATCTCGGACCATTGCAGTCGGTCCGATCACTGATGATCCGATGATTGCGATCGATCCAAGCCCTGATCCCGATCGGCCATGATCGATCTCGGACCGTTGCAATCAGTCCGATCGCCGATGATCCAATGGTTGCGATCGATCCAAGCCCTGATCCCGATCGGCCACGACCGATCTTGGACCGTTGCGATCAGTCCAATCGGCAATGATCCGATGGTTGCGATCGATCCAAGCCCTGATCTCGATCGGCCACGACCGATCTTGGACTGTTGCGATCGGTTCGATCGCCGACGATCCGACGGTTTCGATCGATCCAAGCCCTGATCTCGATCGGCCATGACCGATCTCGGACCGTGGCTATCGGTCCGATCATCGATGATCCAACGGTTGCGATCGATCCAAGCACTGATCCTGATCGGCCACGACCGATCTCGAACCGTTGTGATCGGTCCGATCGCCGATGATCTGATGGTTGCGATCGATCTAAGCCCTGATCCCGATCGGCCATGACCGATCTCAAACCGTGGCGATCGGTCTGATCGTCGATAATCCGACGGTTGCTATCGATCCAAGCCGTGATCCCGATCGGCCATGACCGATCTCAGATCGTTGCGATGCAATACTTGCATCGCTAAATTAAAATTATTTTTATTAATTACTATTTTATTGCATTGTTATGTGTCGCTATTTAATAATTATTTTTTAAAAAAAACATTGCGACGCACTCAGTTGCGTCGTAATATTTTATTTCATAATTCTTTTTAATATTTTTTATAAAATTTAATTTTTTAAAAATATTACGACGTAATACTTGCGTCGCTAAATTAAAAATTTTTTTATTAATTTACTATTTTATTGCATCATTATTGCGTCGCCATTTAACATAATTAATTTTTTTAAAACATTACGATGCATTGAGTTGCGTCGTAATATTTTATTTCATAATATATTTTATAAAATTAATTTTATTTAAAATTATGTGACATAATTAGTGCATCGCTAAATTAAAAATAATTTTTCTAATTTTTGGTTTATTGCATCGCTAATGCGTCGCTATTTAATATATTAATTTTTAAAAAACATTGCGACGCGCTGAGTTGTATCGCAATATTTTATATTTCATAATTCTATTTTATAACAACTAAATTTAAAAATATTGTGATGCATTACTTGCGTCGCTAAATTTTTTTAAAAAAAATTTTGATTTCTTGTTTATTGAGTCGCTAATGCGTCGCTAATTGCGTCGCAATGTTTTATTATCGCGGAGGCGTCGCAATGTGGTCACAATTTAGCGACGCAACGATGCGTCACTAAATTTGCGCCGCCATTTCAGTATTTTCTTGTAGTGATTGTTATCACCATTATTGTTCACTAAAAAAAAGAAGCATCAAACCATATTCTTATTTGTTCCTCCATCATATTTGGTGCATCCATCGTTAGCACCATCACTAAATAAAAAAGGAACCATCATTAAAATAAAAAGGAATAAAATCTTATGATCATCTTTCTCACCTTTTTTTTTTCTGATAACTTTCTCTCTTTCCTTCATCACTAATGCCATTGTTGTCTTAACCGTATACCCAATAAATCGGTGTCTCCGCTCCATATGAAATATGGTATGGTACAAGACTTTATGTAGATCATTTGCGCCCGTAGAGTTTAGCAAGATACGTTCATAATACCTTCCATAGATTGGAAAAGCTAGGTCTTAAGGCCAACAAAAAAGTATTCATCAGGTATCCTAAGAGATCTAAGGGTTACGTGATGTATGGTGAACATTTTGATAGAGGATTGACTGAAATGGAGTCTAGAGATGTAAAATTCATAGAGAATGATTTTCTAACCATTGATGAGATCAAAAAAGACATGAGAAGGACCTTTCTACTATCTCTAGCGAGGGAGGAACATTACAGCATGTTTCAGGGATCGCCACATATAGTGAGTGTGCTGACCCTAGTGGGAGTGGTGTACCAGACAGTGGAAGCGCACATGCTGAGCCTAGTGGGAGCTTATCCATGAGGGTTGATGCACCTTTAGGAAGTAGGCCTTGTTGACCCCAGATTGATTTTGATGATTACAAATAAATTAAGCAATTCTAAGATTAATACAGGGAAGTTCGGTCACCTTGCAAGTAAGTATCTTCATGCAAAATTAACTGGTAAGAAAGTACTTCATTTAAATTTGCTTTGAACATGATTATTAGCCTTGGAGTTAACTGGCTAGCTAGCTTGTTAGTTTATTTAGCTAACTGGCACGCCTTTCAGCTAGCTGGGAAAGTTTCTCAGTGTATGGGCCGAACCGTCTTGAAATTTAGCTAGCTATCTAGCTAGCTTGTTAGCTAGCTGAAGCTCTCTCAGCTAACTAAGGAACTTGTCTCAGTAAGCTGGCCGAAGGTCCCTTTATTTCAGCTAACTGATGAGTTAGTTTGTTAGCTAGTTGGAGCCCTTTCAGCTAACTAAATTTCCTATCACAGTTGCCTGGCCGAACGTCACTTTATTTCAGCTAACTGGTGAGTTAGTTTGTTAGCTAGCTGAAGCTCTTTTCAGCTAACTAAGGAACTTATCTCAGGTGCCTGGCCGAACGTCCCTTTATTTTAGTTAACTGGTGAGCTAGCTGGTTAGCTAGCTGGAATTCATTTCAGCTAACTAAAAATCCTGTTACAGTGGTTCGGCCAAACACCCTTCCATTTTAGCTAGCTGGCTGGATGTCTTGTTAGTTAACTGTAACTCCTTCTAGCTAGCTGGTGTTTCTTTTAGTTACCTGCTTAGCTAACTATTTCATCCTAGAGCTAACTGGATAGCTAACTATTTTTCACAGGGAATGTTGCAACCGAATGGATTTAAATTTGAGTTAACTGAAGAGCTAGCTGCCGGTTGGCTAGTTAGCTGGAGAGTTAGCTACTTTATTCAGTTGACTGGCTGCCTTTTTGCTCAGTTAGCCAGAGAGCTAACTAAGCTGGACGGATGGCTGAGTACTTTTGCTTCTAGTTAGCTTGTGAGCTAACTGGCCACTCTTTAGTTAGCTATTCAGCTAACTAGCTATCCTGCTGCTGTTTGGATTTCAAATGGAGTTAGCTGGCGAGTTATCTGCCGAGCTAACTAACGTGCTATTCTTTTGCTTTGTTGTCTCTGGTTAGCTAACTGATTAGCTAGCTAGGGGTTATTACTTTACTCTTGGACGATGGCATTCATTTCTCAGCTACCTGGAGCTTCTTTCTTCAAGTCCACCGCCACCTAAAGCTTTTTTCTTTCTCTCTCTCTATTGCTATTTCAAGCTATTGTTAACTTTTAATTTTTGAATGTTTTCAGTGCTCATCCTTCCTTAAATGAAGATCTGCATTCAATGCTTAAAGGAAACATGTTTAACGGTTATATTTTCTTCCCGTTATTATTTTCATTTATTTCTTTTGTATCTAACGGATATTTTCTTGTTAGATGATTATAAATAGCTGGGATTAGAAGCACACCCTGACGACGATTTTTGAAAAGAAATTTCAAAGAGAGAAAAATCCAAGAAAAGAGCCTTCATTAAATATTTGTTGAGTGGTTGCTGTGCATTCAAGCTCATTCCTTACTCTGAAAGATCGTCCGAATTATTGAAGCTTTTCAAGTATTCAAGACTTCAGCTGCTTCAACCGAGTTCATTTATTGTTGAGTTTATTGCTTCAAAAAGTTGTAAAGTATATTCTAAATATTTGCTCTTTGTAGGAGCTTCTTCTTTACATACTCTGATTATCTTGTAAAAGGGTTAGTGAACCCTGGTTTGTTGGCTTCCTTGTGCCATTTAAACAAAAGGACTAGCCTAGGTTTGGCTAGGGGTTCTTGGCTTTTGTGCCGTGAAACAAGAGGATTAGCCTAGGATTGGCTAGGGGTTTTTGGCTGCCTTGTGCCATATAAACAAGAGGGCTAGCCTGGTTCGGCTAGAGGTTGTAATCGTTGTGATACGATTAGTGGAATTCCCAAAGGTTTTGGGGAGTGGATGTAGGTGCTGAGTTTGGCACCGAACCACTATAAATTTCTGTGTGTTTGTGATTGCTTATTTTGTATTGATATATTCTGTGCACTCCACTTCACCACTGCAAATCAAAATTAGGGTTGAAAGCACATTTATTTGCATAGCAATTAAATTTTGAAAATAACCCAATTCACCCCCCTCTTGGGTTACTACATCTGGGCAACAGTCCTCATAGTCCATATCTGTTGTTACGAAGAAGTAAACATGGAATTGTTCCATGTCGATACTTTAAGGTCGAAGGGAATGTGTTTCTTTGCACTTCGTTGGATCCAGATAAACCAGTCTCTATTGATGAGGCACTTGATTCATCAATTTGTAGATAGTGGCTAGCTGCTATGAAGAATGAGATGGAGTCTATAGATAGGAACCATGTATGAAACCTAGTAGACTTACTGCCTAAGTGAAAATCTATAGAAAATAAGTGGGTCCTAAAGATAAAGCGCAAGGCTGATGGATCAATTGATAAATACAAGGCCCATCTGGTAGCAAAAGGCTATATCCAGATAGAGGGTTTAGACTATGATGAGACATTTTCTTCTATGGTGAGATTTGCTTTCATTCGCCTGATCCTAGCTGTAATAGCTCATTTAGATTTGGAGCTACATCAGATGGATGTCAAAACAATGTTTCTTAATGAAAGCATGGATGAAGAGATCTACATGGATCAACCTTTGGGCTTCATGACCAAAGGAAAGGAGGGCAAAGTGTGCTGCCCTAATAGATCCTGATGGGGCCAATTGACCCCATGGAGAATAAAAAAATTTTTGAACGGCCCACCTTGACAGCTGCGTTGGTCTCAACGTTGGCCGCGTCCCACCTCGATCTTGGCATCGACTGATAGCTCCAAGACCGATGGCCCCAAAGGCCGACACCTCCAAGACCGATGGCCCCAAAGACCGACAGCTCCAAGACCGACGGCCCCAAAGGTCGACCCCCGAAGTCCGACACCTCCAAGGCCGACGGCTCCAAGGCCGACACCTCCAAGACCGACGGCCCCAAAGGCCGACACCTCCAAGGCCGACGGCTCCATAATCGACACCTCCAAGACTGATGGCCCCAAAGGCCGACACCTCCAAAGGCCGACACCCCCAAGACCGACGGCCCCAAAGGCCGACACCTCCAAGACCGATGGCCCCAAAGGCCGACAGCTCCTTGACCGACGGCTCCAAGACCGACGGCCCCAAAGGCGGACACCTCCAAGGCCGATGGCTCCATGACCGACGGCCCCAAAGGCCGACACCTCCAAGGCCGACACCTTCATGACCGATGGCTCCAAGGCCAACGGCCCCAAAGGCCAGCACCTCCATAACCGATGGCCCCAAAGGTCGACACCTCCAAGACCGACGGCCCCAAAGGCCAACACCTCCAAGGCCGATGGCCCCAAAGGCCGGCACCTCCATAACCGACAGCCCCAAAGGCTGACACCTCCAAGGTCGACGGCCCCAAAGGCCGACACCTCCAAGGCCGACACCTCAATGACCAATGGCTCCAAGGGCCGATGGCCCCAATACCCCCAAGACCGACGGCCCCAAAGGCCGACACCTCCAAGACCGATGGCTCCAAAGGCCGATGGCTCCAAAGGCCGACAGCTCCAAGACCGATGGCCCCAAAGACCGACACCTCCAAGGCCGACGGCCCCAAAGGCCGACACCTCCAAGGCCGACACCTTCATGACCGACAGCTCCAAGGCCAACGGCCCCAAAGGCCGGCACCTCCAAGACCGACGGCCCCAAAGGCCAACACCTCCAAGACCAACAGCCCCAAAGGCCGACACCTCCAAGGCCGACACCTCCATGACCGACGGCTCCAAGGGCCGACGGCTCCAAAGGCCGACACCTCCAAGACCGATGGCCCCAAAGGCCGGCACCTCCATAACCGACGGCCCCAAAGGCCGACACCTTCATGACCGACGGCTCCAAGGCCGACGGCCCCAAAGGCCGACAGCTCCAAGGCCAACACTTTCCTAGCCGGCCCCCTGCATCTCCAAGCCCGCCGAGTCCCCCGGCCATCCCCGGCCAGCCGGGTTCAGCCTCGACTCCCCCGAGGGTCAAGGTGTCCCAGTTCCCGCCAGATCAGCCCCAGCATGGCCCTATCAGTTCAGGGCGCCACCTCTGACGCGCGCCGCCTGATAGCGCCAGATCCAACAACCCGCTGGCAACACTGGTGATGGGATAGGACCCATCTACCCAACAACTGATAGGACGTAGCCCACCAACCAACCCAGATTCACGCAAGGGCTCAGCAAACATTCTGACTTCACAAAAGCCCACGTGATCGTGCCTGCGTAAACCCCTATAAAAGGGTAAATCACTTCGAGAACTGAGTAACGCAAGTTTACACACTTGATACCCTAATACTCAGAGGAAAATTCTGGTCCTTCTGAGATCGCTCCCTTTTCCAAGAGCTCTCTCGAGCTCCTTCTCTGCTGTGACCTCGATTGCTAACTTGGGTGTCGGAGGGTCTCACCGGAGGATCCCCTCCGGTCTTGGGATTTTTTGCAGGCCATTCGGCGCATCGAAGGTTCATGGATCAGCTCACATCCCGACGTTCAAGACCAGTGACCGAGCGTCATCAGATTGGTGCGCTAGGAAGGGGGAAAGGGATAGCGAATATTCTCCCTGTGCTACACCTCAAAAGATTCGATCTTCCCCCCCTCTTCTCTTCTAGAAGCTATGGTGGTGACTCAAGCCCAGGACACCTCAGTCAGCTGCCCGGCAGGGCTTCCCCTGCTAGTTAGGCAGCAGGAGGTCAATCCTCTTGCAGCTGACCCTCTGGTCACCTGCTCGCCGCCGGATGCCTCTGACTAAACAGCAGAGCATCTGGCGACCCTCTCCCAGTAGGTCCAAGCCCTCACCGCCCTGATCCACGGGCTCAACACCAAACCGCTCCCCCCACCAGTCAGCAGTCGGCGAGGGGAGGCTCTCCTCGGCATGAGGCTGGTCGGTGCGAGACCGACCGATGCCCGGCTTCCCCTAGGAAGCCTCGCTGCGAGCCCCCAAGCAGTCGCGGTCCCCCGACCACGGCCCCGGCAAGTTCCCTCCCGAGCCTCATCATCAGGAGGAGCCCAAGTGGAAGTCTAGACTCCCGTCTCCATCTTCTTTCTCCTCTTCTTCTTCCTCCTCCGAGCCATCTCGGAGGGCCCCGACAATCAGCCGCCAGGCGGAGGAACGCCTAGAGGAGTGCAACCGGCGGCTAGATGAGCTCGCCAGGAAAATAAATCATCAGCTGGAGGAAGAGTTCGACCATCATCCTCCGCTCTCCCGCCGCATCACGGAGGAGCCGGTTCCGCCTCGATTCCATCTTCCCCAGCTGGACCCCTACGACGGTATTATCAGTAGCTTGCTGATTCTTTAGTAAAGTATTATTCAGAATATCCTTGTTTTATTATGCTCTTGGGATGAGTATATTTCTTAGACAGAGACCGATTCTGCATCTACAACAAAGACCGACTCCGCATCGGCACCAAAGACTGATTCCACATCGGCAACAAAGACCGACTCCGCATCGGCACCAAAGACCAATTCCGTATTGGCAACAAAGACCGACTCTGCGTCGGTACCAAAGATTGACTCCGCATCGGCACCAAAGACCGACTCCATGTCGGCACCAAAGACCGACTCCGCATCGGCAACAAAGACCGGCTCCGCGTCAGAAACAAAGACCAGCTCCGCGTCGGCACCAAAGACCGGCTCCGCATCGGCACCAAAGACCGACTCCACATTGGCACCAAAGACTGACTCTGCATCGGCAACAAAGACCGGTGCCACGTCGGCACCAAAGATCGACTCCGCGTCGGCACCAAAGACCGACTCCACGTCGGCAACAAAGACTGACTCCGCGTCGGCAACAAAGACCGGCTCCACGTCGGCAACAAAGATGGGCTCCGCATCGGCACCAAAGATCGGCTCCGCATCGGCAACAAAGACCGGCTCCGCGTCGGTACCAAAGATCGACTCCGCATCGGCAACAAAGATCGACTCCGCATCGGCACCAAAGACCGGCTCCGCGTCGGCAACAAAGACCGGCCTCCACGTCGGCACCCAAGCCCATCTCCGCGTCGGCACCTTCAAGCCCGGCCCCCGCATCGGCACTTCGAGACCGGCTCTGTGTCGGCACCCTCAAGCTCAAGACCTGCGGATTCTAATCAACAGAGTTTCCTGGGGGGCAGGTCATCAATCCTGCAGAAGGAGACCAATTTCTTTAAAGAAAAAGGAACCTGACGACTCTCAGCTCTTAGGTCACCCTCCAGGGTTCAAAAGACTTCCAGACTCCACGTTGGGAGAGGATTACTAGCTGCCCTCAGCTAGCCAAAGAAGGCACGCAGACGCCCATACAAGGCAACGCAAGAGGATAGGGGTTTCCCCACCTAGAAGGAATCATGGTTGAAGTTAACATGAAAGAGCAGATGCCAAGGTAAAGTTCTACACTCCTTTCGCTTAGCTAATGCGGGGCACGCAAGCTCAAGGAGTGTGGGGGGCATTTGATGGGTCCAGTTGACCCCATGGAGAATAAAAATTTTTTTGAACGGCCCACCTTGACAGTGGCGTCGGTCTCAACATTGGCCGCGTCCCACCTCGATCTTGGCATCGACCAACAGCTCCAAGACTGACGGCTCCAAAGGCCGACACCTCCAAGACCGACGGCCCCAAAGACCGACAGCTCCAAGACCGATGGCCCCAAAGGCCGACACCCCAAAGGCCAACACCTCCAAGGCCGACGGCTCCATGGCCGACACCTCCAAGGCCGATGGCTCCAAGGCTGACACCTCCAAGACCGACGGCCCCAAAGGCCGACACCTTCAAGGCCGACGGCTCCATGACCGACACCTCCAAGATCGACAGCCCCAAAGGCCAACACCTCCAAGGCCGACACCCCAAAGGCAGACACCTCCAAGACCGACGGCCCAAAGGCCGACACCCCAAGACCGACGGCCCCAAAGGCCGACACCTCCAAGACCGATGGCCCCAAAGGCCGACGGCTCCATGACCGATGGCTCCAAGACCGACGGCCCCAAAGGCCGATACCTCCAAGGCCGACGGCTCCATGACCGACGGCTCCAAGGCCGACGCCCCAAAGGCCGACACCTCTAAGGCCGACACCTCCATGACCGACGGCTTCAAGGCCGACGGCCCCAAAGGCCGACACCTCCATAACCGACGGCCCCAAAGGCCGACACCTCCAAGGCCGACGGCCCCAAAGGCCGGTACCTCCAAGACCGATGGCCCCAAAGGCCGACACCTCCAAGGCCGATGGCCCCAAAGGCCGACAACTCCAAGGCTGACACCTCCATGACCGATGGCTCCAAGGGCCGACGGCCCCAAAGGCCGACACCTTCAAGACCGACGGCCCCAAAGGCCGACACCTCCAAGACCGACAGTCCCAAAGGCCGACGGCTCCATGACCGACGGCTTCAAGACCGACGGCCCTAAAGGCTGACACCTCCAAGACCGATGGCTCCATGACCGATGGCTCCAAGGCCGATGGCCCCAGAGGCCGACACCTTCAAGGCCGACACCTCTATGACCGACGGCTCCAAGCCTGACGGCCCCAAAGGCCGGCACCTCCATAACCGACGGCCCCAAAGGCTGACACCTCCAAGATCGATGGCCCCAAAGGCCGACACCTCCAAAGCCGACATCCCCAAAGGCCGACACCTCCAAGACCGATGGCCCCAAAGGCCAGCACCTCCATAACCGATGGCCCCAAAGGCCGACACCTCCAAAATCGACGGCTCCAAGGCCGATAGCCCAAAGGCCAACACCTCCAAGGCCGATACTTTCCTAGCCGGCCCCCTGTGTCTCCAAGCCCGCCGAGTCCCCCGACCACCCCCGGCCAGCCGGGTTTAGCCTCGACTCCCCCGGGAGGGTCAAGGTGTCCCAGTTCCTGCCAGATCAGCCCCAGCATGGCCCTATCAGTTCAGGGCGCCACCTCTGATGCGCGCTGCCTGATAGCGCCAGATCCAACAACCCGCTGGCAACACTGGTGATGGGACAGGACCCACCTACCTAACAATTGATGGGACGTAGCCCACCAACCAGCCCAGATTCACGCAAGGGATCAGCAGACATTCTAACTTCATGAAAGCCCACGTGATCGTGCCCGCGTCAACCCCTTTAAAAGGGTAAATCACTTCGAGAACCGGATAACACAAGTTTACACACTTGATACCCTAATACTCAGAGGAAAATTTCGGTCCTTCTGAGATCGCTCCCTTTTCCAAGAGCTCTCTCGAGCTCCTTCTCAGCTGTGACCTCGATTGCTGACTTGGGTGTCGGAGGGTCTCACCGAAGGATCCCCTCCGATCTTGGGACTTTTTGCAGGCCATTCGGTGCATCGAAGGTTTGCGGATCAGCCCACATCCCGACGTTCAGGATCAGTGACTGAGCGTCATCAGATTCATATATGGACTTAAGCAGTCATCTAGGTAGTGATACTTCAAGTTTTATAAAGTCATTACATCGATTAGCTTAAACATGACTGAGGAAGATCATAGTGTATACATTAAGAAATCAGACGATGGGATTCTGATTTTAGCATTGTATGTGGATGACATCCTAATAGCTGAAAGTTCTATAAGGGTGATCAATGCCACTGAGTGGTTGTCCTCTGTCTTTGAGATGAAGGATATGGGTGAGGTAAATTTTGTGCTAGGAGTGAGGATCCTAAGGAACGTGCTAAGAAGTTTCTTGGTCTATCTCAAGAACTTATTTTAAGAAAATCTTGAAACAATTCTAAATGAACTATTCGAGACCTGTTGATATCCCAATAGAAAAGAGATGTACTTTGAGTATTGACCAGTGCCCTATAACAGATGAGGAAAGAGAAAAGATGAGTAGAATTCCCTATGCTAGTACTATAAAAAGTTTGATGTACACTATGTTGTGTATACGTTCTAATATTAGCTTTGCAGTAGGCTTGGTCAGCTGGTACCAAGCAATCCAGGACCTACTCATTGGGATGCAGTGAAGAGGATCTTTCGCTATCTTCGTAGTACTACTAATCTTACCCTATGTTATCAGGAAAGGAAATTGAGATTAAAGGGTTTTTTTTACTCTGATTGGGCTAGTGATAGAGACGAGCGTAGATCTACTTCAGGATATGTGTTTCTTTGAAGATAGATCTATCTCTTAGTGCAGTAAGAAATAGAACTACACAGCCCTATCTACTATGGAAGCTGAATACATTGCTTGTTTGGCTACTGTCCAAGAGGCCGTGTTGCTGAGGAAGGTTCTTGAGATGACTCAAGATACCATCCAGTGCTTTTGAGGCTATTCAGATATATTCTGATAGCATGACAGTGTTACAATATGCTAAAAATCCTAAGTACCATGGAATGTCTAAGCATTAATATTAGATACCACTTCATTCGGGACATGGTCAAGAAAAGAGAGGTTACCCTTAGACATATCCCTACTAGCAAGATGTTGGTTGATCCATTGACTAAGCCCATTGCTAGAGATGTCGTCCAGACTCATATGAGAAGTCTGGGTCTGTATTGTATTTGACAGACAGGGATTATATGGACATTGTAGAGTATGTGTTATTTATATTGAAATGAAATGCTTATTTTCATTATTATTATGATAGGTTCATATTGGTAGGCATATATATTTATGAATATCATAGGCTTAGATCAGCCCACTCACACAGGTGATCACCCTAACACTTTTGTAGTGGACAGGATGAGACTAAAGTAGCTATGATGGATGCTTGAATTATTGTAAATAAATGCATGTGTTGCAAATTGTATGGGTTGCATAAGATATTGTATGAGTTACAAAATGCATGAGTTGTAGGTTGTATAAGTTACAAAATGGGCTACATAAATTATAATAATAAGTTGCCTTAGTTTGGACTGCGATAAGACTCAGAAGAGTCGAGTACGGAGTGCGTGCATACATGTATGGTGTATGTATATTGATATGTCCATAGATCCGTACTAAGCCTATTATAGCTGAATTAGAAGCATTGGTGTATGCTCAAGTCAGGCAACTTTGTGATGTCTAGACTTGTATTCGTCCGATGTTTGAGTATGATATGGCCCATTGAGTGAGAGCTCCACTATAACATGCATTATGTTGCACGTGCTAAAGTCGAACCAATAGGGGATAATGTGATATATTCCCTTTCCATTACCGCGTGAGCCCTATCATTATACGGTGTCCTTGGACTTGAGCCTATATCATGAAGTTGGAATTCAGGATGACTTCCTTAGCCTTGTCCTTTAGGGTCATGGAATTAATATGGCCACATAAGACAATTCTAGAAAGTCAACTGGATAAAAATGAATTGGTATGAGTGTTCAAGAAAGATTATTAGCGATCACATCCTATATTTTTTGATCCATTGCCCGGCAATCATGTGCATGAGTTGCATGTGACTATGGACACAGATATTTGACTTAGTGTTTTCAAATACTACTCAAAATAAATCTTTTGAGGGATTAAAAGTGCTTGATTAAGGTATGATCGGATTTTCTTGGACACAAATGAGGTTGGACTGCATCGCTTATATGCTGTGTTAGTTATTTATTAACTTAATACAACGTTTTTACTATATGCACCGCTTGTCAATTTCATCGGATTGCATACCCCACTGCACTGCATGAGGAGAGAGGTGAGATAGCATTATGAGTAAGGTCCTATATGGACGAGTGGGAAATTATTGTCTGGCTAACCTGGTCTATGCCAGGATGCCACGACATGACCTGGCTGACATGGTCAATGCCAAGACGCCATGACATGACCTCTCCCTACCCCCTCACATGGCGTGCATTGAATGGCTTGCCCTCTCACATGGGGTGTGTCTTCCTGGATGAGAGTGACAAAGAGGGGGAGCGGAGCTTCAATGAGCTCTGGTGAAGCAAAAGAGAGCTTCCTTCTTCTCTGCTCTTTGTTCTTCCTCTCACTATCCTCTCCCTCTTCGGCATTGCAACCCAAGGGTGTGGACATACTGGGGACTCTAGTAGTCCCCGACAACCGATGATCCCATCGCTGCTTTCACTTCCGCTGCACAGCCAAGAGCAAGATAAGTCCCCGTGCATACGGCTGCCTATAGAAGGCCTACAAGAAGCAATTCTAGTGTAAAAGGCTTTAATGTTTACTAGAGAAAATAAAAGGTGAAATGTAAATTGCATCCAAATATCTAGCATATGTCCTTCATAGTTTAGCAGGGTATTTAACAATTTGACTCATTTAACAAAGCACTAAGCCTACTAACACCTGAGGCTCACCATTGGAAGGTGTGGATATCTCTCAAATGGCTTCAAGATAAGAAGGACCACCGATTGTTTTTGTTATCAGATGCTTGCTTAGGGTCCACTCCAAAAACTAAGAAGAGCTTTGCGTTTTGAAATCTAAATTATGAGAGGAAGGATAATTTGGTGACCTAAGCTCTTAATTTTCAAGAAAAATCAAAGATGTTCCTCTTGGTCACCGTAAGGTAGGTGGGCGTGGAAAAGTAAGCTAGGCACTGCAGCATTCCTCCACTAGTCAAGTCAAGATAAACTCTTAATCTTCTATAAAATCAAAGATGTTGAATCAAAGATGTTGCCCTTCGTCAGCAGCTAGACTATGGCATTCCATTCGCATCCTTGCCACTCGGAACTTTCGTGTCTACAAATTTTCTTCCATGGATATTGTAATACAAAGAAAGAGGGCACCTTTTGACAACAACTGGCAATGAAATATTAAAAATATGAAAGAAATCAAACGTAGGCTCATTTGAAAAATAACGTGAAGCTCTATCGTCAAAACTTTAGGACAAAAATCGAAGAGATCTTTGAAAGGACCAACCATTCTGTCTAATTCCTCAAAAACCATAAAGCTTACCGCACTACGAAGGCCTGCCTTTTTTTTCTTAGCACCAAAGTTGGACCCCAAACAATATAAGTCGCATCATTCGTGTCATCAGTTTAGGAAAATGCTATTTGCAACGCGGGCGATGCAAAAAAATCTCGCATCATTCGTGTCATCAGTTTGCACGAGAAATTCGTCGCGTTTGACATGCGGGCCCTCGATGCGGATCCATGGTCATGAACGATGCGAGATTTCTCGACTGCCCGTGATGTGGAAAGATTTTTTCTTATTTTTATTCCAAAGGTGGTATTATTAAGCTATTTGGAGTTGCCATCGGGCATTGATGACCATAGCATATTCTTATCTCTCCCGTGGAAATATCTTGTCATGAGCTGGAACATTTCACATCCCAAAGAACCATAAATAGAGGAAGAAGAGTGACCCAAAATATCAATCATTCAATCTCCTGTGCATTCTCTTTCAGAGATCTCTTGAGAGAAGTTCTTCATGGCCAGAGCGGGAGGAAACGCGCTGGAAGACCACAAGAACCTCTTGCGGAGTGATGCCCTTCTTAAAGTCGGTTCTTTTTCTTCTCCCCGTTGAAGATGACTTTCTATCTATTCGGAGATCTATTTTTTCTTCTAGCTAACCATTTTCTTCTTTGCAGTATATATTGGACACAAGCGTCTACCCACGAGAGCATGAACAACTCAAGGGATTGAGAGAGGAGACCACGAAACACCCCTGGCAAGTTCTAACTCTAATTAAACACCGCTAGAAACTATTGAACCATGAACATTTCACAGGTCTTATTTCACTCGTGGAAGCAAATGATGCACACCACTTAGTTGGTTAAATTACGGTATCAGAGTAGTAGTTGTTACATGGTTCTCTGTTTTTCTTTTTTGTTGAAACATTGAAGAGTGGTTCAATAAATCTCTGTCTCTCTATCACACACACATCATTTCATCAACTTACTGTAAAAGTGGGCGCCCCATCATCAATTTTTCATCCAAGAGAAGACATGTGTTTAACCAATAATCATCGATGATATGATTGATCCCGCGCCATCAAGATAAAGGGTAACGGCAGCTAATGGCCCCGAGACCCCATCGGTCCCGGAGTGCACCGGCATCTCCCCACCCCCGGGACCCCATTGGGTCTCGAGGTGGGGTCATCATCTCTTGGCCCCGGGACCCCACCGGTCCCGGGGTGCACCGACAACTCCTCACCCCCGGGACCTCATCGGGTCTCGGGGTGGGGTCATCATCTCTTGGCCCCGGGACCCCTCCGGTCCCAGGGTGCACCGGCATTCCCCACCCCCGAAACCCCATCGGGTCTCGGGGTGGGGTCATCATCTCTTGGCCCCGGGGCCCCACCGGTCCCGGGGTGCACCGGCGTTCCCCACCCCCGGGACCCCATCGGGTCTCGGGTGGGGTCATCATCTCTTGGCCCGGGACCCCACCGGTCCCGGGGTGCACCGGCATTTCCCACCCCCGGGACCCCATCGGGTCTCGGGGTGGGGTCATCATCTCTTGGCCCCGGGACCCCACCGGTCCCGGGGTGCACCGGCATTCCCCACCCCGGGACCCCATCGGGTCTCGGGGTGGGGTCATCATCTCTTGGCCCCGGGACCCCACCGGTCCCGGGGTGCACCGGCATCCCACCCCCGGGACCGGGTCTCGGGGTGGGGTCATCATCTCTTGGCCCCGGGACCCCACCGGTCCCGGGGTGCACCGGCATTCCCCACCCCCGGGACCCCATCGGTCTCGGGTGGGGTCATCATCTTTGGGCCGGGACCCCACCGGTCCCGGGGTGCACCGGCATTCCCCACCCCCGGGACCCCATCGGGTCTCGGGGTGGGGTCATCATCTCTTGGCCCCGGGACCCCACCGGTCCCGGGGTGCACCGGCATTCCCCACCCCCGGGACCCCATCGGGTCTCGGGGTGGGGTCATCATCTCTTGGCCCGGGACCCCACCGGTCCCGGGGTGCACCGGCATTCCCCACCCCCGGGACCCCATCGGGTCTCGGGGTGGGGTCATCATCTCTTGGCCCCGGGACCCCACCGGTCCCGGGGTGCACCGGCATTCCCCACCCCCGGGACCCCATCGGGTCTCGGGGTGGGGTCATCATCTCTTGGCCCGGGACCCCACCGGTCCCGGGGTGCACCGGCATTTCCCCACCCCCGGGACCCCATCGGGTCTCGGGGTGGGGTCATCATCTCTTGGCCCCGGGACCCCACCGGTCCCGGGGTGCACCGGCATTCCCCACCCCCGGACCCCATCGGGTCTCGGGGTGGGGTCATCATCTCTTGGCCCCGGGACCCCACCGGTCTCGGGTGCACCGCATTCCCACCCCGGGACCCCATCGGGTCTCGGGGTGGGTCATCATTTCTTGGCCCCGGACCCCACCGGTCCCGGGGTGCACCGGCATTCCCCACCCCGGGACCCCACCGGGTCTCGGGGTGGGGTCATCATCTCCCGGGACCCCTTCCGGTCTCGGTGGGTTTGTCAGCAATCGGCATGCAAGTCGATCGTCGAAGGAAATGACGATTTCAGGCCGCACGGCACTCACATGACTCTCCGTACGCCCGTGATTGCACCCCGTTACGGAGGGCCATACCTCATAACGGCGTATGGTGCATTGCATGTCCCTGTGCATGGCCATGCCTCGCTACGGCGTACGATTCGCTACCACTTGCGACTGTGCTCGGTCATATCATCCGACGGCGCGCACTGAATGCCTTCGCGGCTGTTGGACACGTATGACATCACGTTGGCAAGCGGTACGGGATGTCTCCGGCACGCGCAGCGATGGTACGACGGTGATCTTCCGAAGAGCAAGATGGGATATTCGGACCGGTATAAAAGCACGTGCTCGCGCTGTAAGTAGGGATCTGAACTCTGGTTTTCTGAGCTTTCTTCCTCCCAGCAAAACCCTAACCGCCTCAGTTCTTTCTCACTGGGCGGTTCTTTGTCTGAGCCCAAGTGACTGACTTGATCGTCGGAGGGTCCCTACCGGTATCGCCGGTCTCCGGGGACTTTTCTTGCAGGGCTCCGAGGAGAAGGACGTCCGTCTTCCCCGGCGTTTGAGGAAGGTGACTTGGCGTCATCAGATTGGCGCGCCAGGTAGGGGGTGTAAGAAAGACGTCGAGCCAGCAGCTTACCTTTTTCTCTTTCTTCAAGATCTTGAAGTCATGGTGACGACCCGGACGAAGGGAGTTTCAGCCGGTCGCGCTGGGGGGCAGCGCTGCGGGGCCGGTCCACCCGCGGAGGCCCCCCGGCTCTCGCATCCAGTATTCCGGAGCCTCTGCATCTCCGGGGGCAGGGCCTTCTGCTCCGCAGAATGACGCTCCCGCGCCTGCTCCGCAACAACTCCAGGAAGATCGACTCACTGCCCTGGCCACGCAGGTCCAGTCTTTGGCGGCGATGGTTCAGGGCCTGCAGCACCAGCAGGCGGCCTTGCAGCAGCCGGAGCTGAACCCGTCTCCCGGGGGTGGTGCAACCCAGCCAGCATTCCTCCCGCCGGAGATCGGTTCCTGTGGATCGTCGCCACCGATCCCCGGCCAAGCCTCACCACCGTGAAGCCTCTAAAAGACCCCGGTCTCCCTCTCGCCACGCTAGTGTTTCTCCTAAGCGGCGGCACGGGAAGGAGGCGGAGCGCCCGCGCCGGCATCGCCGCCCCCGTTCTTCTTCCGAATCTTCAGGGGAGGGCTCTTTGATGGCCGGATGCCTCGTCGAGCCGAGCGTCGACTCGAGGAGTGTAATCAGAAGCTGGAGGAGCTTAGCCGTCGGATCACCCACCTGCCGGAGACAGATTACGACAGTCGGCCTCCCTTGTCTCGCCGCATCATGGAGGAGCCCATCTCTACCAGGTTCCGCCTTCCTCAACTAGACCCATACGACGGGACCACGGACCCCCTGGACCATTTGGAGAGCTATAAGGTACTCATGCAAGTCCAGGGGGCCACGATTCACTTATGTGCGTTGCTTTCCCGGCCACTCTGAAGAAGGCTGCTCGAGCTTGGTACTCTCGTCTGCCGCCACGAAGCATCGACTCCTTCCGCCAGTTGGAGAGGGCTTTCCTGGCCCATTTTGACGCCTGCCGGAAGATCCCGAGGGTGGCGGACAGTCTCTTTGCCGTTCAGCAGAAGAATGGCGAGCCTTTGCGGGATTATGTTGCCCGGTTCAAAGAAGCAGCTCTGGAGGTCTACAACCTGGAGGACTCAGTGGCTACCTTGGCTTTGAAGCGGGGGCTCCGCCCTTCTCGCTTCGCGTATTCTCTTGACAAGAAGCCGCCGGGCTCTTACTCCGAACTCCTGATCCGGGCCCAGAAGTACATCCGGGCGGACGAGGCCGACTTTTCCCGGCGTGAAGCTGGCGGGAGTGTCCCCAGGAAGCCGACCCAGCCGGAGCCTGCAGAAGTCCGCCCCAGGAGGCCCGAGCCTCCTCGCCGGCCAGACAACCGTCCTCGACCTCCTGCACCGAGAGACGGACCCTACACCCCATTGCTCGCCCCGATATCTCAGATCCTGCTCGAGATTGAAGGGGAGTCCTATCTGCAGCGCCCTCCTCCCATCAACCCGAAGATCCCCCGGAACAAGAACCTCTACTGCCGCTACCACCGGGACCATGGCCACGACACCGACGACTGCCGTCACTGAAGAAAGCTATTGAAGACCTCATTCAGCGGGGCCACCTGGGAAAGTTCGTTCAGAGGAGTAACCCGGGAGCCCCTGGCCCGCGCCCTCGCCGCCGGTGATCGACAATGCCCCGACGGAGAAGACGGTGGCGATGATTTCCTGGGGGGCAGGAGGCCCGTTGAAGAAACAAAGGGGGGAGGGGGAGCTGAGACTGTAATTCCTTTTTTCGAAAAGGACTTGGACGGGGTTGTAAATAAGGATGATGATAGCGTCGTCGTGTCCATGACGATCGCTAAGCACCCTGTAAAAAGAATCTTAGTTGACAGTGGGAGCTCCGTAGATGTTTTAAACTACGATGCCTTTGTTCGTATGAACTTGTCGCATGATCTGCTTCGACCTGTCGCCACGCCTTTGATGGGGTTCACAGGAGATTCCGTGAGGGTTGAAGGGGAAATCACTCTTCCCGTAACGGCTGGTACGGCTCCGTGCCAAAGCACTGTTCTCATGAAGTTCTTGGTGGTTCGTATGCCCCTCGCATACAATGCGATCCTCGGGAGACCTGGGCTCAACCTCTTGGATGCCATCATATCCACCAAGCGGCTCCTCGTGAGGTTCCCAACCAACAGAGGGGTCGGCGAGATGCGAGGAGAGCAGGGTCTACCGGCACTTTGCTATCACTTGGCCCCTAGCCCTCAAGAGACGGCACCTGCACCGGCACCTGAGGCGCTTGACCCGCGAGACTTGGAGAAAGGGGGGAGCCGGCCGAGCGGCTGCTCACTTTCCCCCTCGGGGAGGACCCGCGCGGACGGTCCGGGTTGGAGCTTACTTCCGGAGGAAGCTCGTGACCGACTCCTTACCTTTCTGCGGGCCAACGCGGACGTCTTCGCATGGTCAGCATCCGACATGCCGGGATCCCGGAGGAGGTAATCACGCACCAGCTTAATATCCGGCCGGGGTGCCGGCCCGTCAGGCAGA
Source organism: Calamus simplicifolius (assembly GCA_900491605.1). NCBI lineage: Eukaryota > Viridiplantae > Streptophyta > Magnoliopsida > Arecales > Arecaceae > Calamus > Calamus simplicifolius. Next base: position 847,970 of record UESW01003966.1, on the reverse strand, counting down.
AGAAAAGAAGTTTTGCCCCTGACCGACAGAAGGCCGTTGATGAGGAGGTGCGGAAGCTGCTGGCGGCTGACCACATCCGTGAGGTGCGTTACCCGGACTGGCTAGCGAACGTCGTAATGGTTCGCAAGGCCAGCGGAAGCTGGAGGATGTGCGTGGATTTCACCGACCTCAACAAGGCGTGCCCCAAGGACAGCTTCCCGCTGCCCCGAATCGACCAGCTGGTGGACGCCACCTCCGGGCATGAGACTCTCAGTTTCATGGATGCGTTCTCGGGGTATAACCAAATCAAGATGAGCCCGGCGGATGAAGAAGCAACTTCCTTTATCACAGAGAAGGGGATTTACTGTTACAGGGTGATGCCTTTTGGATTGAAAAACGCCGGGGCCACTTATCAAAGATTAATGAACAAGGTCTTTGAGGACCAGCTAGGGCGCAACATGGAGGTGTATGTGGATGACATGCTGACCAAGAGCACCAGTGTAGCGGACCATGTAGCTGACCTCGAGGAGACTTTCAACAACTTGCGTCGGTATCGGATGAAGCTCAACCCCCACAAATGCGCCTTTGGAGTAGCGGCAGGCAAGTTCCTGGGTTTTATGGTGACCCAGCGAGGGATTGAAGCCAACCCCGACAAGATTAGGGCTATCCTGGAGATGAGGCCCCCGGCCAATAAGAAGGAAGTGCAGCGCCTAACGGGGAGGGTGGCGGCCTTGAGTCTTCATGTCAAGGTCGGCGGAGAGGTGCCTGCCCTTCTTTAAGGCGCTGCGCAAGGTCAACGGCTTCGAGTGGACGAAGGAGTGTCAGGGCTCCTTTGAAGAGCTGAAGCAGTTTCTCTCCACTCCTCCGCTGTTGTCCAAGCCTGAAAATGGGGAGGAGCTCTTTTTATATCTGGCCGCTTCCCCGAGGCTGTCAGCTCCGTACTCGTGCGTATGGATGCCGACGGAGCTCAGAAGCCAATCTATTACACCAGCAAAGTACTCCATGACGCCGAGACCAGGTATTCAAGAACCGAGAAGATTATCTTCGCCTTGGTGGTCTCTACTCAGCGCCTCCGGCCTTACTTCCAAGCCCATCCCATCGTGGTGCTTACGGACCAGCCTCTTCGAGCTATCTTATCTCGCCCCGACACCTCCGGTCGGCTGGCAAGTGGGCCATTAAGCTGAGTGAGTTCGACCTGTCCTATCCGGCCAAGGTCAGCCATGAAGTCTCAGGTGTTGGCGGATTTCCTGGTCGAGTGTTCCTGGACCGAGAAGGATATGGAGGAGGTGCGACCGGAAGGGTGCGCGGACTCTCCCTCATCTGAGGAGGCGGAGGACTGGATCCTGCATGTGGATGGAGCGGCAAACTCTCAAGGAAGCGGAGCCGGACTCATTCTCGCGAGCCCAGAGGGAGACAGTGGAGTACGCTCTCAGATTCCAGTTCCCAGCAACTAATAATCAGGCGGAGTACGAAGCCTTGCTAGCGGGGATGAGGTTAGCTGAGGGGCTAGGCGCTGGGCGCTTGAGGGCCTTCACGGACTCTCAACTTGTTCTGGACAAATCGCCGGGGAGTACGAGGCTAGGGACCCAACCATGTCCCGATACTTGAGCAAGGTGCAGTCCAGGCGTCTCATTTCTCTTACTTCCGCGTCAGCTATATCCCCAGAGCGGAGAATGCCAGGGCTGATGCATTGTCCCGTTTGGCCACTTCGGCCGACGGGACGTTGGGAGGACATATGTGGAGCACCTACAAGTCCCGAGCACCGAGGCCGTGGATGAAGCGTTGCCGGTGGAGCAAGAGCCCTCCTGGATGGACGCCTACATCCGGTATTTGACCGACGGTACTCTCCCGGAGAACCCCGCTGAGGCCAAGCTGCTCAGGCGGAGGGCCCCGAGATTTGATGATGAACGGGAAGCTTTATCGGAGATCCTTCTCATACCCAGTTCTCAGGTGTGTGGGGTCGGTTGAATCAGATTACATCCTCAGGAGATCCATGAAGGTATATGCGGGAGTCACCTGGGGGGCAGAGCCCTAGCCTACAAGGCCCTGCGCCAAGGGTACTTCTGGCTGACGATGAAGGAAGATGCAGCTGAGCTTGTTAAGAAATGTGATAGCTGTCAACGTCACTAATATCCAGCGACAGCCGACGTCTCACCTGACCCCCTTGGTGGCACCTTGGCCCTTCGCCCAGTGGGGCATGGATATCCTGGGGCCATTTCCCCCGGCCTCCGGGCAGCGAAAGTTCCTCTTGGTAGCGGTGGATCACTTCACCAAGTGGGTTGAAGCCGAGGCCTTGGCCAAGATTACCGAAAGCAAAGTGAGATCCTTCTTCTGGAAGTCCATCATATGTCGGTTTGGACTGCCACACTAGTCACTGATAACGGCCGGCAATTTGACAACGCACCCTTCCGGGAGTTCTGCTCGAGCTGGGTATCCGTCAGAGGTTCACTTCCGTCGGGCATCCTCAAACCAACGGGGCAGCCGAAGTGACTAATCGGATCATTCTCCAGGGGCTGAAATCTCGGCTAGATGGCTGCAAGGGGCGATGGGTGGAGGAGCTCCCAACGTGCTATGGGCCTACCACACAACGCCGCGAGCCCCCACCGGCGAAACGCCGTTCAGCTTAGTCTTTGGCTCTGAGGCTGTTATTCCGTGGAGGTTGGTGCACCAAGCCCTCGGGTGGAAGCATACAGCGAAGGTAACCCTGACCAACTGCGAGCCAACCTCGACCTGGTGGAGGAGGTGCGAGACCGGGCGCGGCTTCGAATGGCGGCCTACCGGCAACGGGCCGCAAAGTACTACAACGCTCGTGCGCCCCCGGACGTTCCTGCCAGGAGATCTGGTCCTTCGACGGGCCGAGGTCTCGAAGCCAGCTGAGGGAGGCAAGCTAGCCCCAAATTGGGAGGGGCCTTACCGGATCGTCGAAACACTCCGCCACGGAGCTTATAAAATTGAAGAACTTGATGGGACGCCACTCCCAAGAACATGGAATGCAGATAACCTTCGTCGGTATTATCAGTAATGTATTCCTCCTCTCATGTCAAGTATCATCCCTGTGTTCACTTGGGTTTCCACCCCCCATTCAATATTAACGAGATTCAATTTTAGCTACTGAAATCTCTTCACACAAAAGCCCGACCCTGGTCGGCACCAAAGCCCTGCACCAGCCAGGCATAAAGCCCAGTGTACCACTGGCAGAGCGGTGTACCACCGGCTCTCAGCAACAAAAGCCCGACCCGGTCGGCACCAAAGCCCTGCACCAGCCAGGCATAAAGCCCAGTGTACCACTGGCAGAGCGGTGTACCACCGGCTCTCAGCAACAAAAGCCCGATCGGCACCAAAGCCCTGCACCAGCCAGGCAGCCAGTACCACTGGCAGAGCGGTGTACCACCGGCTCTCAGCAACAAAAGCCCGACCCTGGTCGGCACCAAAGCCCTGCACCAGCCAGGCATAAAGCCCAGTGTACCACTGGCAGAGCGGTGTACCACCGGCTCTCAGCAACAAAAGCCACCCTGGTCGGCACCAAAGCCCTGCACCAGCCAGGCATAAAGCCCAGTGTACCACTGGCAGAGCGGTGTACCACCGGCTCTCAGCAACAAAAGCCCGACCCTGGTCGGCACCAAAGCCCTGCACCAGCCAGGCATAAAGCCCAGTGTACCACTGGCAGAGCGGTGTACCACCGGCTCTCAGCAACAAAAGCCCGACCCCGTCGGCACCAAAGCCCTGCACCAGCCAGGCATAAAGCCCAGTGTACCACTGGCAGAGCGGTGTACCACCGCTCTCAGCAAAAAAGCCCGACCCTCGGCACCAAAGCCCTGCACCAGCCAGGCATAAAGCCAGTGTACCACTGGCAGAGCGGTGTACCACCGGCTCTCAGCAACAAAAGCCCGACCCGGTCGGCACCAAAGCCCTGCACCAGCCAGGCATAAAGCCCAGTGTACCACTGGCAGAGCGGTGTACCACCGGCTCTCAGCAACAAAAGCCCGACCCTGGTCGGCACCAAAGCCCTGCACCAGCCAGGCATAAGCCCAGTGTACCACTGGCAGAGCGGTGTACCACCGGCTCTCAGCAACAAAAGCCCGAGTCGGCACCAAAGCCCTGCACCAGCCAGGCATAAAGCCCAGTGTACCACTGGGAGCGGTGTACCACCGGCTCTCAGCAACAAAAGCCCGACCCTGGTCGGCACCAAAGCCCTGCACCAGCCAGGCATAAAGCCCAGTGTACCACTGGCAGAGCGGTGTACCACCGGCTCTCAGCAACAAAAGCCCGACCCGGTCGGCACCAAAGCCCTGCACCAGCCAGGCATAAAGCCCAGTGTACCACTGGCAGAGCGGTGTACCACCGGCTCTCAGCAACAAAAGCCCGACCCGGTCGGCACCAAAGCCCTGCACCAGCCAGGCATAAAGCCCAGTGTACCACTGGCAGAGCGGTGTACCACGGCTCTCAGCAACAAAAGCCCGACCCTGGTCGGCACCAAAGCCCTGCACCAGCCAGGCATAAAGCCCAGTGTACCACTGGCAGAGCGGTGTACCACCGGCTCTCAGCAACAAAAGCCCGACCCTGGTCGGCACCAAAGCCCTGCACCAGCCAGGCATAAAGCCCAGTGTACCACTGGCAGAGCGGTGTACCACCGGCTCTCAGCAACAAAAGCCCGACCCCATCGCGCTAAAGCCCTACGCTAGCTAGGCACGAAGCCCGACACCCGTCGGTACCTAAAGCCCTGCCTTGGACGGCACAAGAAGCTCCGGGCTTGCTGAACTTAAAGCCCGACACCCGACAGCATGAAGTCCCGCCAGTCAATAAAAGCCGACCCCCGTAGACATCAGAAGCCACGCGCCTATTTAGTACAAGGACCAACACTCGGCAGGGCATTGCGCCGATGGCCTCGAGGAGCCCGTCTACTTAACCTCTGACTGCCGGCGTTTCCACTCGAAAACCTACCCCTCCTGGCCCTAACTTTCGGGTCTAAAGGCTGGGGGGAATAGCGAGTTGAGAGTAGTCCCCCGGTGCTATTGGAACTAATGGGATCACAGGACTACGTGTTGTCAATCGACGAAATTCATGATAAGACAGAATGCATCTGAAGAGTGTTTTCATTAATTGGAAGGGACTACAAAATGCCGACGTTGTCGGACTTGTAAAAAGAAAGAACAAAACAACAAGAGTGCGAGCTCACGGCTCCGCCGGTGCGGGCTCATCATCAGAAGGGGCCAAGTCAGACAAACGCTCCAGCTCAACCTCCAGGGCCTGGGGGAAGTTCAGGTCCCTGGCCACCTTCTCCTTGCCATGCTGGAACCCGTCGAGGAATACAGCCGCCGAGGCTTCGGCCAGGTCGTCTGTGAAGCGCCCGGACGCCTTGTACTCCTCTATGAGCCCAGCGGCCCGGACCTTCTCTGCAGCAAGGGCTTCCGTTGCAACCCTTTCAGCCTCCCGGGCGCGGCTCACCTCCTCTTTGGACCGGCTGGTTTCCTCTTTCCGCTCGCGCCTCTTCTGTCGCCGCACCGCCCGACCTTCGGCCTCCTGGAGGGCTGAGGTTAGCTCAGAGATATGCATGTCCCTGGCCATTACAGCGTTCTCAGCCTCCGTCATTTGGAGGAGCGCTGTGCGCGCACGGTTGGCTTCAATCTCCGCCCGGCTCTCGGCGGCCTTTACCTCGCTCGCCCAGGCGCTTCTGGCCGACTCCAGCGCCTTCTCGGCCGCCTCTGCGCGGCACCGACGACCTCCTTCTGCGTCTCCCGCAGAAGGACCTTCCCCGCGCATTGCCTCCCTGGCGGCCCTTAGGGAGTATGCAATCTGCACGCGTAAGCTCCAGGTCAGCTGAAGGAAGGGAATAAAAGGTAAAGGGCAAAAGATCACTTACCCTGACGACAGCAGCATAGGAGTCTTGAAAGAACGCTCGCTTTCTGGTGACTGAGGTCCTCCAGGATCTCGGGAACAAAGATCGGGCCCAGGACTCGCTCAGCCCAGCGACCGTCGTTCAGGGAGTCGGGGTGGCCCGGGCTCGCCCCCACCTCGCTCCGTCATTTCAGCTGTCCCCGGTTCGTGCGTGGGCCACTCCTGGGCGACCCCTCAGGGGGTGGACTCACGGGACCAGATGGTCCCTCACCCCAATCCCTGGTGGCATCCGGCGGGGTCGGTCCCCCAGGAGCCGGGGGCTCTTCGGTCAATATGGGCCCCTCCGCGGCTGGCTCCTCAACGGCGACTCCCGCGGTTGTCCCCATCCCTGGTGGAGTGTCGGCCGTGAGGTCAACCTCCGGAACAGCCGGGACATCTTGCGGAGCCGGGGGTGGGGAGACTTGAGCCGGTGGGGAGACTTCGGACGGCTGGGGCCTGCTGACCCCTGGATGGTCCTTCCCGGGCCCTCTTCTTGGAGGCAGCCCTCAGCAGTTTTGCCGCCGGTATCTTCATGGCTGCGCGGCATCAGTTGGAGTTAAAAAAAAAAAAAGGAGAGAAGCGAAATTTTTGGCTAAGGATGGAGAAGACTTACCCCGGTGGGAGATGAGACCCGCCGACTCCAGGTTATCCTCCGACAGCAACAGGGTGTATCGGGGGATCTCGGCGGCCAACAATAGTCCCAACGCCTCCCGGTCCCCAGGGTGGATGGCGACGGCGTTCCCCGGAGGTCGGGGTCCCCCACTGGGGCCTGACTTGGTCAACATTCGCAAAAAAGAAAGGGATTTCCATCCCTTAATCGAAGAAGGAAGGAGGAGTTTTAGGACCCGATTGGGTCGGGGCTGGAATAGCCACCAGCCCTTTTGGGCCCGAAGAGTATAGAAAGATCGAAAAAGGCTGATTCGGGGGGTAATGTTAGGCGATAGCAAAGGATGACAAAGGCACAGATGACGCGATAGGAGTTTGGAACTAATTGAGAGGGGGCCAAGGAATAGTAGTTAAGGAGGTTGACAAAAAAGGGCGGAAAGGGTGGGCGGAGACCTGCCTTTAGGCAGATCTCATAGAGGGCCACCCGACCGGGTCGGGAGGAAATGACCCTATCGTCGGGAGTTGGCAGGAAAAGCTCAACATCCCGTGGGACCTGATAACGGGCCGGATTTTTTCCAAATCCAGCCGCGTCATCGTGGAGGCCGTCCCCTCTGGGGACCCCTCCGCCGTCGAGGAGGCGCCGGCCTCCGACCGGGCCCCTCGATGGGGCTCCACCGGTGGCCCGTCGCCGGGCCAGGGGGACGTGGTCCTCTGAATCAGAGGACCACTCAATCGAAGGGGAAGGAGCAGGAGAGGTACGGTGCCTCTCGGAAGGAGGACGATCCTCAGAACCGTCCTCCGAGGTCCAGGAAGGAGAACTCATGAGCAAAGGGACAGAAGTCTAGGATGGGGGAAGAGCTGACCTGGAAGGGGGAAACCAGACGCAGGCCCGCAGGTTGCAGGGGAGGGGAGCGTAGGCGCAGAAGAAGACGATGACAAGAGAAGCGGTATGGCGTCAATTCAACTCCTCGCTTGGCTTTAGCAGGTTTTCAAATCATCCCGCCATGTCTCGTCGACCACATGGCCCCTTGCCATAGGCTGGCTTGCCTCGAGGAGCGCCCCAGCGCGTGGTGCGGCGCCCCCGGCCAGTGGTGGGACCCCGCTGACGTCGCCGTAAGGAAAGGCAATGATGATGCGGCTTTTCGCGCGAACTTCGAACAGCCAGTTCCCTCTCTCGAGGTCGACCGTGGTGGGCACAGCGTACGGAGGGCCGCCTCCTTACATTCCCCAGGCCGTCCGCATAAAAGATGAGGACGGGGATCAGCCACGTGGAGAACACCCCTTGCGCCTCAACGGTGGGACCCGCTTCGCCCCAGGGGTGAGGGGGCATCTGATATGACTGATCCCGCGTCGTCAGAATAAAAGGTAACGGCAGCTAATGACCCCGGGACCCCACCGGTCCGGGGTGCACCGGCATTTCCCCACCCCGGGACCCCATCGGGTCTCGGGGTGGGGTCATCATCTCTTGGCCCCGGGACCCCACCGGTCCGGGGTGCACCGGCATTTCCCCACCCCGGGACCCCATCGGGTCTCGGGGTGGGGTCATCATCTCTTGGCCCCGGGACCCCACCGGTCCGGGGTGCACCGGCATTTCCCCACCCCGGGACCCCATCGGGTCTCGGGGTGGGGTCATCATCTCTTGGCCCCGGGACCCCACCGGTCCCGGGGTGCACCGGCATTTCCCCCCCCGGGACCCCATCGGGTCTCGGGGTGGGGTCATCATCTCTTGGCCCCGGGACCCCACCGGTCCCGGGGTGCACCGGCATTTCCCCACCCCGGACCCCATCGGGTCTCGGGGTGGGGTCATCATCTCTTGACCCCGGGACCCACCGGTCCCGGGTGCACCGGCATTTCCCCCCCGGGACCCATCGGGTCTCGGGTGGGGTCATCATCTCTTGGCCCCGGGACCCCACCGGTCGGGGTGCACCGGCATTTCCCCCCCGGGACCCCATCGGGTCTCGGGGTGGGGTCATCATCTCTTGGCCCCGGGACCCCACCGGTCCGGGGTGCACCGGCATTTCCCCACCCCGGGACCCCATCGGGTCTCGGGGTGGGGTCATCATCTCTTGGCCCCGGACCCCACCGGTCCGGGGTGCACCGGCATTTCCCCACCCCCGGGACCCCATCGGGTCTCGGGGTGGGGTCATCATCTCTTGGCCCCGGGACCCCACCGGTCCGGGGTGCACCGGCATTTCCCCACCCCGGGACCCCATCGGGTCTCGGGGTGGGGTCATCATCTCTTGGCCCGGGACCCCACCGTCCGGGGTGCACCGGCATTTCCCCACCCCCGGGACCCCATCGGGTCTCGGGGTGGGGTCATCATCTCTTGGCCCCGGGACCCCACCGGTCCCGGGGTGCACCGGCATTTCCCCACCCCCGGGACCCCATCGGGTCTCGGGGTGGGGTCATCATCTCTTGGCCCCGGGACCCCACCGGTCCCGGGGTGCACCGGCATTTCCCCACCCCCGGGACCCCATCGGGTCTCGGGGTGGGGTCATCATCTCTTGGCCCCGGGACCCCACCGGTCCGGGGTGCACCGGCGGGCACTCGGGTGGGGTCATCATCTCCGGACCCCACCGGTCCCGGGGTGCACCGGCATTCCCCACCCCGGGACCCCATCGGGTCTCGGGGTGGGGTCATCATCTCTTGGCCCCGGGACCCCACCGGTCCCGGGGTGCACCGGCATTCCCCACCCCCGGGACCCATCGGGTCTCGGGGTGGGGTCATCATCTCTTGGCCCCGGGACCCCTTCCGGTCTCGGGGGGGTCAGCAATCGGCATGCAGTCCGACCGTCGAAGGAAATGACGATTTCAGGCCGCACGGCACACTCACATGACTCTCCGTACGCCCGTGATTGCACCCCGTTACGGAGGGCCATACCTCATAACGGCATATGGTGCATTGCATGTCCCTGTGCATGGCCATGCCTTGCTACGGCGTACGATTCGTTACCACTTGCGACTGTGCTCGGTCATATCATCCGACGGCGCGCACTGAATGCCTTCGTGGCTGTTGGACACGTATGACATCACGTTGGCAAGCGGTACGGGATGTCCTCGGCACGCGCAGCGATGGTACGACGGTGATCTTCCGAAGCAGCGAGATGGGATATTCGGACCGGTATAAANCGCAGCGATGGTACGACGGTGATCTTCGAAACAGTAAGATAGGATATTCGGACAGGTATAAAAGCACGTGCTCGCGCTGTAAGTAGGGATCTGAACTCTGGTTTTCTGAGCTTTCTTCCTCCCAGCAAAACCCTAACCGCCTCAGTTCTTTTCCGCTGAGCGGTTCTTTGTCTGAGCCCAAGTGACTGACTTGATCGTCGGAGGGTCCCTACCGGTATCGCCGGTCTCCGGGACTTTTCTTGCAGGGCTCCGAGGAGAAGGACGTCCGTCTTCCCCGGCGTTTGAGGAAGGTGACTTGGCGTCATCAGATTGGCGCGCCAGGAAGGGGGGTGTAAGAAAGACGTCGAGCCAGCAGCTTACCTTTTTCCTTTCAAGATCTTGAAGTCATGGTGACGACTCGGACGAAGGGAGTTTCAGCCGGTCGCGCTGGGGGGCAGCGCTGCGGGGCCGGTCCACCCGCGGAGGCCCCCCCGACTCTCGCATCCAGTATTCCGGAGCCTCTGCATCTCCGGGGGCAGGGCCTTCTGCTCCACAGAATGACGCTCCCGCCTGCTCCGCAACAACTCCAGGAAGATCGACTCACTGCCCTGGCCACGCAGGTCCAGTCTTTGGCGGCGATGGTTCAGGGCCTGCAGCACCAGCAGGCGGCCTTGCAGCAGCCGGAGCTGAACCCGTCTGTCCCGGGGGTGGTGCAACCCAGCCAGCATTCCTCCCGCCGGAGATCGCCGGTTCCTGTGGATCGTCGCCACCGATCCCCGGCCAAGCCTCACCACCGTGAAGCCTCTAAAAGACCCCGGTCTCCCTCTCGCCACGCTAGTGTTTCTCCTAAGCGGCGGCACGGGAAGGAGGCGGAGCGCCCGCGCCGGCATCGCCGCCCTCGTTCTTCTTCCGAATCTTCGGGGGAGGGCTCTTTTGATGGCCGGATGCCTCGTCGAGCCGAGCGTCGACTCGAGGAGTGTAATCAGAAGCTGGAGGAGCTTAGCCGTCGGATCACCCACCTGCCGGAGACAGACTACGACAGTCGGCCTCCCTTGTCTCGCCGCATCATGGAGGAGCCCATCTCTACCAGGTTCCGCCTTCCTCAACTAGATCCATACGACGGGACCACGGACCCCCTGGACCATTTGGAGAGCTATAAGGTACTCATGCAAGTCCAGGGGGCCACTGATTCACTTATGTGCGTTGCTTTCCCGGCCACTCTGAAGAAGGCTGCTCGAGCTTGGTACTCTCGTCTGCCGCCACGAAGCATCGACTCCTTCCGCCAGTTGGAGAGGGCTTTCCTGGCCCATTTTGACGCCTGCCGGAAGATCCCGAGGGTGGCGGACAGTCTCTTTGCCGTTCAGCAGAAGAATGGCGAGCCTTTGCGGGATTATGTTGCCCGGTTCAAAGAAGCAGCTCTGGAGGTCTACAACCTGGAAGACTCGGTGGCTACCCTGGCTTTGAAGCGGGGGCTCCGCCCTTCTCGCTTCGCATATTCTCTTGACAAGAAGCCGCCGGGCTCTTACTCCGAACTCTGATCCGGGCCCAGAAGTACTCCGGGCGGACGAGGCCGACTTTTCCCGGCGCGAAGCTGGCGGGAGTGTCCCCAGGAAGCCGACCCAGCCGGAGCCTGCAGAAGTCCGCCCCAGGAGGCCCGAGCCTCCTCGCCGGCCAGACAACCGTCCTCGACCCCCTGCACCGAGAGACGGACCCTACACCCCATTGCTCGCCCCAATATCTCAGATCCTGCTCGAGATTGAAGGGGAGTCTTATCTGCAGCGCCCTCCTCCCATCAACCCGAAGATCCCCCGGAACAAGAACCTCTACTGCCGCTACCACCGGGACCATGGCCACGACACCGACGATTGCCGTCAGCTGAAGAAAGCTATTGAAGACCTTATTCAGCGGGCCACCTGGGAAAGTTCGTTCAGAGGAGTAACCCGGGAGCTCCTGGCCCATCAGCGCCCTCGCCACCGGTGATCGACAATGCCCCGACGGAGAAGACGGTGGCGATGATTTCCTGGGGGGCAGGAGGCCCGTCGAAGAAACCAAGGGGGGAGGGGGGAGCAGAGACTGTAATTCCTTTTTTCGAAAAGGACTTGGACGGGGTTGTAAATAAGGATGATGATAGCGTCGTCGTGTCCATGACGATCGCTAAGCACCCTGTAAAAAGAATCTTAGTTGACAGTGGGAGCTCCGTAGATGTTTTAAACTACGATGCCTTTGTTCGTATGAACTTGTCGCATGATCTGCTTCGACCTGTCGCCACGCCTTTGATGGGGTTCACAGGAGATTCCGTGAAGGTTGAAGGGAAATCACTCTTCCCGTAACGGCTGGTACGGCTCCGTGCCAAAGCACTGTTCTCATGAAGTTCTTGGTGGTTCGTGTGCCCCTCGCATACAATGCGATCCTCGGAGGCCTGGGCTCAACCTCTTGGATGCCATCATATCCACCAAGCGGCTCCTCGTGAGGTTCCCAACCAGCAGAGGGGTCGGCGAGATGCGAGGAGAGCAGGGTCTACCGGCACTTTGCTATCACTTGGCCCCTAGCCCTCAAGAGACGGCACCTGCACCGGCACCTGAGGCGCTTGACCCGCGAGACTTGGAAAAAGGGGGGAGCCGGCCGAGCGGCTGCTCACTTTCCCCCTCGGGGAGGACCCCGCGCGGATGGTCCGGGTTGGAGCCTTACTTCCGGAGGAAGCTCGTGACCGACTCCTTACCTTCCTGCGGGTCAACGCGGACGTCTTCGCATGGTCAGCATCCGACATGCCGGGATTCCGGAGGAGGTAATTACGCACCAGCTTAACATCCGGCCGGGGTGCCGGCCCGTCAGGCAGAAGAAAAGGAGTTTTGCCCCTGACCGACAGAAGGCCGTTGATGAGGAGGTGCGGAAGCTGCTGGCGGCTGGCCACATCCGCGAGGTGCGTTACCCGGACTGGCTAGCGAACGTCGTAATGGTTCGCAAGGCCAGCGGAAGCTGGAGGATGTGCGTGGATTTCACCGACCTCAACAAGGCGTGCCCCAAGGACAGCTTCCCGCTGCCCCGAATCGACCAGCTGGTGGACGCCACCTCCGGGCATGAGACTCTCAGTTTCATGGATGCGTTCTCGGGGTATAACCAAATCAAGATGAGCCCGGCGGATGAAGAAGCAACTTCCTTTATCACAGAGAAGGGGATTTATTGTTACAGGGTGATGCCTTTTGGATTGAAAAACGCCGGGGCCACTTATCAAAGATTAATGAACAAGGTCTTTGAGGACCAGCTAGGGCGCAACATGGAGGTGTATGTGGATGACATGCTGACCAAGAGCACCAGTGCGGCGGACCATGTAGCTGACCTCGAGGAGACTTTCAACAATTGCGTCGGTATCGGATGAAGCTCAACCCCCACAAATGCGCCTTTGGAGTAGCAGCAGGCAAGTTCCTGGGTTTTATGGTGACCCAGCGAGGGATTGAAGCCAACCCCGACAAGATTAGGGCTATCCTGGAGATGAGGCCCCCAGCCAATAAGAAGGAAGTGCAGCGCCTAACGGGGAGGGTGGCGGCCTTGAGTCGTTTCATGTCAAGGTCGGCGAAAGGTGCCTGCCCTTCTTTAAGGCGCTGCGCAAGGTCAACGGCTTCGAATGGACGAAGGAGTGTCAGGGCTCCTTTGAGGAGTTGAAGCAGTTTCTCTCCACTCCTCCGCTGTTGTCCAAGCCTGAAAATGGAGAGGAGCTCTTTTTATATCTGCCGCTTCCCCCGAGGCTGTCAGCTCCGTACTCGTGCGCATGGATGCCGACGGGGCCCAGAAGCCAATCTATTACACCAGCAAAGTACTCCATGACGCCGAGACCAGGTATTCGAGAACCGAGAAGATTATCTTCGCCTTGGTGGTCTCTACTCAGCGCCTCCGGCCTTACTTCCAAGCCCATCCCATCGTGGTGCTTACGGACCAGCCCCTTCGAGCTATCTTATCTCGCCCCGACACCTCCGGTCGGTTGGCCAAGTGGGCCATTAAGCTAAGTGAGTTCGATCTGTCCATCCGGCCAAGGTCAGCCATGAAGTCTCAGGTGTTGGCGGATTTCCTGGTCGAGTGTTCCTGGACCGAGAGGGATATGGAGGGGGTGCGACCGGAGGAGTGTGTGGACTCTCCCTCATCTGAGGAGGCGGAGGACTGGATCCTGCATGTGGATGGAGCGGCAAACTCTCAAGGAAGCGGAGCCGGACTCATTCTCGCGAGCCCAGAGGGAGACGTAGTGGAGTACGCTCTCAGATTCCAGTTCCCAGCAACTAATAATCAGGCGGAGTACGAAGCCTTGCTAGCGGGGATGAGGTTAGCTGAGGGGCTAGGCGCTGGGCGTTTGAGGGCCTTCACGGACTCTCAACTTGTTTCTGGACAGATCACCGGGAGTACGAAGCTAGGGACCCAACCATGTCCCGATACTTGAGCAAGGTGCAGTCCCAGGCGTCTCATTTCTCTTACTTCCGCGTCAGCTATATCCCCAGAGCGGAGAATGCCAGGGCCGATGCATTGTCCCGTCTGGCCACTTCGGCCGACGGACGTTGGGAAGGACATATGTGGAACACCTACAAGTCCCGAGCACCGAGGCCGCGGATGAAGCGTTGCCGGTGGAGCAAGAGCCCTCCTGGATGGACGCCTACATCCGGTATTTGACTGACGGTACTCTCCCGGAGAACCCCGCTGAGGCCAAGCTGCTCAGGCGGAGGGCCCCGAGATTCTTGATGATGAACGGGAAGCTTTATCGGAGATCCTTCTCATACCCAGTTCTCAGGTGTGTGGGGTCGGTGAATCAGATTACATCCTCAGAGAGATCCACGAAGGTATATGCGGGAGTCACCTGGGGGGCAGAGCCCTAGCCTACAAGGCCCTGCGCCAAGGGTACTTCTGGCTGACGATGAAGGAAGACGCGGCTGAGCTTGTTAAGAAATGTGATAGCTGTCAACGTCACGCTAATATCCAGCGACAGCCGACGTCTCACCTGACCCCCTTGGTGGCCCTTGGCCCTTCGCCCAGTGGGGCATGGATATCCTGGGACCATTTCCCCCGGCCTCCGGACAGCGAAAGTTCCTCTTGGTAGCGGTGGATCACTTCACCAAGTGGGTTGAAGCCGAGGCCTTGGCCAAGATTACCGAAAGCAAAGTGAGATCCTTCTTCTGGAAGTCCATCATATGTCGGTTTGGACTGCCGCACACATTAGTCACTGATAACGGCCGGCAATTTGACAACGCGCCCTTCCGGGAGTTCTGCTCTGAGCTGGGTATCCGTCAGAGGTTCACTTCCGTCGGGCATCCTCAAACCAACGGGGCAGCCGAGGTGACTAATCGGATCATTCTCCAGGGGCTGAGATCTCGGCTAGATGGCTGCAAGGGGCGATGGGTGGAGGAGCTCCCCAACGTGCTATGGGCCTACCACACAACGCCGCGAGCCCCCACCGGCGAAACGCCGTTCAGCTTAGTCTTTGGCTCTGAAGCTGTTATTCCGGTAGAGGTTGGTGCACCAAGCCCTCGGGTGGAAGCATACAGCGAGGAAGGTAACCCTGACCAACTGCGAGCCAACCTCGACCTGGTGGAGGAGGTGCGAGACCGGGCGCGCTTCGAATGGCGGCCTACCGGCAGCGGGCCGCAAAGTACTACAACGCTCGTGTGCGCCCCGGACGTTCCTGCCAGGAGATCTGGTCCTTCGACGGGCTGAGGTCTCGAAGCCAGCTGAGGGAGGCAAGCTAGCCCCAAATTGGGAGGGGCCTTACCGGATCGCCGAAACACTCCGCCACGGAGCTTATAAAATTGAAGAACTTGATGGGACGCCACTCCCAAGAACATGGAATGCAGATAACCTTCGTCGGTATTATCAGTAATGTATTCCTCCTCTCATGTCAAGTATCACCCCTGTATTCACTTGGGTTTCCACCCCTCATTCAATATTAACGAGATTCAATTTTAGCTACTGAAATCTTTTCACAGAAAAGCCCTGCACCAGCCAGGCATAAGCCCAGTGTACCACTGGCAGAGCGGTGTACCACCGGCTCTCAGCAACAAAAGCCCGACCCTGGTCGGCACCAAAGCCCTGCACCAGCCAGGCATAAAGCCCAGTGTACCACTGGCAGAGCGGTGTACCACCGGCTCTCAGCAACAAAAGCCCGACCCTGGTCGGCACCAAAGCCCTGCACCAGCCAGGCATAAAGCCCAGTGTACCACTGGCAGAGCGGTGTACCACCGGCTCTCAGCAACAAAAGCCCGACCCTGGTCGGCACCAAAGCCCTGCACCAGCCAGGCATAAAGCCCAGTGTACCACTGGCAGAGCGGTGTACCACCGGCTCTCAGCAACAAAAGCCCGACCCTGGTCGGCACCAAAGCCCTGCACCAGCCAGGCATAAGCCCAGTGTACCACTGGCAGAGCGGTGTACCACCGGCTCTCAGCAACAAAAGCCCGACCCTGGTCGGCACCAAAGCCCTGCACCAGCCAGGCATAAAGCCCAGTGTACCACTGGCAGAGCGGTGTACCACCGGCTCTCAGCAACAAAAGCCCGACCCTGGTCGGCACCAAAGCCCTGCACCAGCCAGGCATAAAGCCCAGTGTACCACTGGCAGAGCGGTGTACCACCGGCTCTCAGCAACAAAAGCCCGACCCTGGTCGGCACCAAAGCCCTGCACCAGCCAGGCATAAAGCCCAGTGTACCACTGGCAGAGCGGTGTACCACCGGCTCTCAGCAACAAAAGCCCGACCCTGGTCGGCACCAAAGCCCTGCACCAGCCAGGCATAAGCCCAGTGTACCACTGGCAGAGCGGTGTACCACCGGCTCTCAGCAACAAAAGCCCGACCCTGGTCGGCACCAAAGCCCTGCACCAGCCAGGCATAAGCCCAGTGTACCACTGGCAGAGCGGTGTACCACCGGCTCTCAGCAACAAAAGCCCGACCCTCGTCAGGCTCGGCAGCCTAGCCAGGCACGAAGCCCGACACCCGTCGGCACCTAAAGCCCTCGGACGGCACAAGAAGCTCCGGGCTTGCTGAACTTAAAGCCCGACACCCGACAGCACAAAGTCCCCCGGTCAGATAAAAGCCGACCCCCGTAGGCACCAAAAGCCACGCGCCTATTTAGTACAAGGTCCAACACTCGGCAGGGCGTTGCGCCGATGGCCTCGAGGAGCCCGTCTACCTAACCTCTGACTGCCGGCGTTTCCGCTCCGAAAAACCTACCCTCCCTGGTCCTAACTTTCGGGTCTAAACAGCTGGGGCGAATAGCTCGAGTTGAGAGTTGTCCCCCGGTGCTATCGGAACTAATGGGATCACAGGGCTACGTGTTGTCAATCGACGAAGTTCATGATAAGACAGAATGCATCTTGAAGAATGTTTTCATTAATTGGAAGGGACTACAAAATGCCGACGTTGTCGGACTTGTAAAAAAGAAAGAACAAAACAACAAGAGTGCGAGCTCACGGCTCTGCCGGTGCGGGCTCATCATCAGAAGGGGCCAAGTCAGACAAACGCTCCAGCTCAACCTCCAGGGCCTGGGGGAAGTTCAGGTCCCTGGCCACCTTCTCCTTGCCATGCTGGAACCCGTCGAGGAATACAGCCGCCGAGGCTTCGGCCAGGTCGTCTGTGAAGCGCCCGGACGTCTTGTACTCCTCTATGAGCCCAGCGGCCCGGACCTTCTCTGCAGCAAGGGCTTCCGTTGCAACCCTTTCAGCCTCCCGGGCGCGGCTCACCTCCTCTTTGGACCGGCTGACTTCCTCTTTCGCCGCTCGCGCCTCTTCTGTCGCCGCCCCGCGATCTTCGGCCTCCTGGAGGGCTGAGGTTAGCTCAGAGATATGCATGTCCCTGGCCATTACAGCGTTCTCAGCCTCCGTCATTTGGAGGAGCGCTGCGCGCGCACGGTTGGCTTCAATCTCCGCCCGGCTCTCGGCGGCCTGTACCTCGCTCGCCCAGGCGCTTCTGGCCGACTCCAGCGCCTTCTCGGCCGCCTCCGCGGCACCGAGCCTCCTCGACCTCCTTCTGCGTCTCCCGCAGAAGGACCTTCCCATCGCGCATTGCCTCCCTGGCGGCCCTTAGGGAGTATGCAATCTGCGCGCGTAAGCTCCAGGTCAGCTGAAGGAAGGGAATAAAAGGTAAAGGGCAAAAAGATCACTTACCCTGACGACAGCAGCATAGGAGTCCTGAAGAACGCGCTCGCTTTCTGGTGACTGAGGTCCTCCAGGATCTCAGGAACAAAGATCGGGCCCAGGACTCGCTCAGCCCAGCGACCGTCGTTCAGGGAGTCTCGGGGTGGCCCGGGCTCGCCCCCACCTCGCTCCGTCGTTTCAGCTGTCCCCGGTTCGGTGCGTGGGCCACTCCTGGGCGACCCCTCAGGGGGGGACTCACGGGACCAGATGGTCCCTCACCCCAATCCCTGGTGGCATCCGGCGGGGTCGGTCCCCCAGGAGCCGGGGGCTCTTCGGTCAATATGGGCCCCTCCGCGGCGGCTCCTCAACGGCGACTCCCGCGGTTGTCCCCATCCCTGGTGGAGTGTCGGCCGTGAGGTCAACCTCCGGAACAGCCGGGACATCTTGCGGAGCCGGGGGTGGGGAGACTTGAGCCGGTGGGGAGGCCCGAGCCATCGGACGCTTCGGGGCTGGGGCCTGCTGACCCCTGGATGGTCCTTCCCGGGCCCTCTTCTTGGAGGCAGCCCTCAGCAGTTTTGCCGCCGGTATCTTCATGGCTGCACAGCATCAGTTGAGCTTAAAAAAAAAAAAGAAAAAGAGAGAGAGAGGGGAGAGAAGCGAAATTTTTGGCTAAGGATGGAGAGGACTTACCCCGGTGGGAGATGAGACCCGCCGACTCCAGGTTATCCTCCGACAGCAACAGGGTGTATCGGGGGATCTCGGTGGCCAACAATAGCCCCAACGCCTCCCGGTCCCCAGGGTGGATGGCGACGGCGTTCCCCCGGAGGTCGGGGTCTCCCCACTGGGGCCTGACTTGGTCAACATTCGCAAAAAAGAAACGGGATTTCCATCCCTTAATTGAAGAAGGAAGGAGGAGTTTTAGGACCCGATTGGGTCGGGGCAGGAATAGCCACCAGCCCTTTTGAGCCCGAAGGGTGTAGAAAGATCGAAAAAGGCTGATTCGGGGGGTAATGTTCAGGCGATAGCAAAGGATGACAAAGGCACAGATGACGCGATAGGAGTTTGGAACTAATTGAGAGGGGGCCAAGGAATAGTAGTTAAGGAGGTTGACAAAAAAGGCGGAAAGGGTGGGCGGAGACCTGCCTTAGGCAGATCTCATAGAGGGCCACCCGACCGGGTCGGGAGGAAATGACCCTATCGTCGGGAGTTGGCAAGAAAAGCTCAACGTCCCGGGGGACCTGATAACGGGCCCGGATTTTTTCCAAATCCAGCCGCGTCATCGTGGAGGCCGTCCCCTCTGGGGACCCCTCCGCCGTCGAGGAGGCGCCGGCCTCCGACCGGCGGCCCCTCGATGGGGCTCCACCGGTGGCCCGTCGCCGGGCCAGGGGGACGTGGTCCTCTGAATCAGAGGACCACTCAATCGAAGGGGAAGGAGCAGGAGAGGTACGATACCTCTCGGAAGGAGGACGATCCTCAGAACCGTCCTCCGAGGTCCAGGAAGGAGAACTCATGAGCAGAGGGACAGAAGTCTAGGATGGGGGAAGAGCTGACCTGGAAGGGAGGAAACCAGACGCAGGCCCGCAGGTTGCAGGGGAGGTCGGAGCGTAGGCGCAGAAGGAGACGATGACAAGAGAAGCGGTATGGCGTCAATTCAACTCCTCGCTTAGCTTTAGCAGGTTTTCAAATCATCCCGCCACGTCTCGTCGACCACATGGCCCCTTGCCATAGGCTGGCTCGCCTCGAGGGACGCCCCAGCGCGTGGTGCGGCACGCCCCCGGCCAATGGTGGGACCCCGCTGACGTCGCCGTAAGGAAAGGTAATGATGATGCGGCTTTTCGCGCAAACTTCGAAGAGCCAGTTCTCTCTCTCGAGGTCGATCGTGGCGGGCACAGCGTACGGAGGGCCGCCTCCTTACATTCCCCAGGCCGTCCGCATAAAAGATGAGGACGGGGATCAGCCACGTGGAGAACACCCCTTGCGCCTCAACGGTGGGACCCGCTTCGCCCCAGGGGTGAGGGGGCATCTGATATGACTGATCCCGCGTCGTCAGGATAAAAGGTAACGGCGGCTAATGACCCCGAGACCCCCACGGTCTCGGGGTGCACCGGTATTTCCCCACCCCTGGGACCCCTTCCGGTCTCGGGATGGGGTCATCATCTCTTGACCCCGAGACCCCCACCGATCTTGGGGTGCACCGGCATTTCCCCACCCCGGGACCCCTTCCGGTCTCGGGGTGGGGTCATCATCTCTTGACCCCGAGACCCCCACGGTCTCGGGGTGCACCGGCATTTCCCCACCCCCGGGACCCCTTCCGGTCTCGGGGTGGGGTCATCATCTCTTGACCCCGAGACCCCCACCGGTCTCGGGTGCACGGCATTTCCCACCCCCGGGACCCCTTCCGGTCTCGGGGTGGGGTCATCATCTCTTGACCCCGAGACCCCCACCGGTCTCGGGGTGCACCGACATTTCCCCACCCTCGGGACTCCTTCCGATCTCGGGGTGGGGTCATCATCTCTTGACCCCGAGACCCCCACCGGTCTCGGGTGCACCGGCATTTCCCCACCCCCGGGACCCCTCCCGGTCTCGGGGTGGGGTCATCATCTCTTGACCCCGAGACCCCCATCGGTCTCGGGGTGCACCAGCATTTTTCCACCCCCGGGACCCCTTCCGGTCTCGGGGTGGGGTCATCATCTCTTGACCCCGAGACCCCCATCTGTCTCGAGGTGCATCGGCATTTCCCCACCCCCGGAACCCCTTCCAGTCTCGGGGTGGGGTCATCATCTCTTGACCCCGAGACCCCCACCAGTCGGGGTGCACCGGCATTTCCCACCCCCGGAACCCCTTCCGGTCTCGGGGTGGGGTCATCATCGCTTGACCCCGAGACCCCCACCAGTCTTGGGGTGCACCGGCATTTCCCCATCCCCGGGACCTCTTCCGATCTCGGGTGGGGTCATCATCTCTTGACCTCGAGACCCCTACCTGTCTCGGGGTGCACCGGTATTTTCCCACCCCCGGGACCCCTTCCAATCTCGGGGTGGGGTCATCATCTCTTGACCCGAGACCCCCACCAGTCTCGGGGTGCACCGGTATTTCCCCACCCCCGGGACCCCTTCCGATCTCGGGGTGGGGTTATCATCTCTTGACCCCGAGACCCCCACCGGTTTCGGGGTGGGTCATCAACGATTGGCATGCAGTTCAATCGTCGAAAGAAATGACGACTTCAGGCCGCACGGCGCACCCACGTGACTCTCAGTACGCCCGTGATTGCACCCCGTTACGGAAGGCCATACCTCATAACGGCGTATGATGCATTGCATGTCCCTGTGCATGGCCATGCCTCTCTACGGCGTACGATTCGCTACCACTTACGACTGTGCTCGGTCATATCGTCCAACGACGCGCACTGAATGCCTTCGCGGCTGTTGGACACGTATGGCATCATGTCGGCAAGCGGTACGGGATGTCTCCGGCACGCGCAGCGATGGTACGACGATGATCTTTCGAAACAGTAAGATAGGATATTCGGACAGGTATAAAAGCATGTGCTCGCGCTGTAAGTAGGGATTTGAACTCTGGTTTTCTGAGCTTTCTTCCTCCCAGCAAAACCCTAACCGCCTCAGTTCTTTTCCGCTGAGCGATTCTTTGTCTGAGCCCAAGTGACTGACTTGATCGTCGGAGGGTCCCTACCGGTATCGCCGGTCTCCGAAAACTTTTCTTGCAGGGCTTCGAGGAGAAGAACGTCCGTCTTTTTCGGCGTTTGAGGAAGGTGACTTGGCGTCATCAGGTGGTATGCTTGGATGACAGATCCGCTCCCCTCTGTAAGCAAAAAGTCAAATGGAGGAACCTTTGATTGATGGTACCATGCTCCAAAAACTGGTCCAAATTTTTTTTGAGAAAAGTCAAATGAAGGAACTTTCACAGCAACTGCTGAAGAAGAAAACTGCAACAAAGTAGAGGCCCATTGCAAGTCAAAGTCAAGTGAATGCCTCCTCCATTATAGATTCCAGAATCCAGGCGGCCGGAAAATCTCTTCTTGGTTGGGTTGGATCGGCTGTAGGATCTTGAGAGAAAGATGGCAGTGGCATACACAGTCGGTGGAGCATTCTTATCGGCTTCGCTTCAGGTATTGTTCGACAGGTGAGCTCGCCCACTCTGCAGGAGTTTGGATTGCTGTGGGGCGTCGAGAAGGAGCTGAACCGGCTGCGCTGCACCCTCCTGAAGATCCTTTCAGTTGTCGAGGAGACTGAAATGAGAGACATCAGAGATCAGACCCTGAAGATGTGGCTCAAGGAGCTCAAAGATGCGGCTCATGATGCAGATGACGTCCTGGACGAGTTTGAAGCTGAAGTCCTCCGGCAGCAAGCGGAGAGGAGCAATCAGGTGAGTTTTTTATCTTCTCTCAGTCTCAATCATAAGATCTCGAGAAAGATGAAAGCGATCCGAGAAAGGCTAGATGACATAGCCAAGGACAGAGATGACCTGAAGCTAGGAGAGTTGAGGGATCATGGAAGACAAGACGAAGCAGCAAGGAGACAAGAGTCCAGTTCTTTAGTCGATGAATCTTGTGTATTTGGTCGGGAGAAAGATAAGGAAGACATATTAAAAATGCTGCTGATTTCTGATAATTTGAATCAAGTTGATCATAGAAATGTCTCAGCACTACTAATAGTTGGTATGGCGGGGCTTGGAAAAACAACTCTTGCACAGCTTGTCTACAATGATCAAAGAATAAACAGCCACTTCCACCTAAAGATGTGGGTTCATGTATCGGAGGATTTTAGTGTTAGAAGGATCACCAGAGAGATCATGGAATCTGCTTCCAAGGGAGGGCATTCTGAACTCGCAAATTGGAATATGATTCAAGACAATCTCAAAGGAAAACTGCAAGGAAACCGGTATTTACTCGTACTAGATGATGTCTGGAATGACGATCCCAACCAATGGGAGCAAATATTCCTTCCCTTGATGTCTGGGGAACGGGGCAGCAAGATCTTAATAACAACACAAAACAAAAATGTGGCAAATATCATGGACAGGACTTCATTGTATTGCTTGGATGGCTTATTGGACCAAGATTGCTGGCTGATACTTAAAAGATTTGCGCTAGCAAATGGGAACTCTAACAGGCATCCAAAATTAGAAGAAATAGGCAAGGAAATAGTTAAGCTTAAAGGCTTACCTCTAGCTGCAAAGATACTGGGAGGCCTCTTGTATTCCAAACTAGATGAAGACAGCTGGAGAATCATCTTGGAGAGTGAGATATGGGAACTGCCGCAGAATGCAGAACATATATTGTCAGCTCTAAGATTGAGTTATCAGCAACTACCTGCACATCTGAAGCAGTGTCTGGCATATTGCTCCCTGTTTCCAAAAGAACATAAATTCGAGAAACACAAGTTGATCCAAATGTGGATTGCACAGGGCTTCGTTCAACCTCAGGGAAGAAGACCAATCGAGGACATAGGAGGCGATTGCTTTGACAGTCTGCTGTGTCGGTCATTCTTCCAACAAGTTGAGGAAAGCTACTTCATGCATGATATGATCCATGACCTAGCACAATTTGTTTCTCTGGATGAATGTTTTAAAGTAGTGGATGGCAAGCTGCATAGAGTTCCCGAATGGGCTCTTCATTTGTCTCTGGTCTCTGATAATCTGGACCCAACAGCATTCAACAACATGCAAAAATTCAGAAGACTACGCACACTACTTTTCTTGCATGACTGTAAGTCTGGATTTGATCACATTCCTGAAGATTTGTTCATAAAGCTAAAATATCTACGAGTGCTAGACCTAAGTTATAATGACATAAAAGTTTTGCCAAATTCTATCGGCAATTTAAAGCATCTTCGTTATCTGGATGTCTCTTACACAAGCATTGCAGAACTACCCGAAACAACTGGAAACCTCTACAATTTGCAAACTCTAAAGCTTGAAGGATGCTCAGTTCTTTCTCTACCGAAAAGCATTACAAAATTGATCAACCTGCGAAACCTTAAAGCAAATGCTAAGTCGATTTCCACTATAGCTGGAATTGGAAGATTGACTCGCCTTGAAGAATTAGTGGAATTTAAGGTACATAAAGAGGGTGGACACAAGATAGCCGAGCTGAAAGATATGAGAGCTTCAAAAGATTCACATTTTACAGCTAGAAAATGTGATCAACAAGGAAGAGGCTCAAAAGGCTAGGTTAAAGGATAAGAAAATCTTCATATATTGACATTGGAATGGACCCATAACCGGGAGAGCAATTCGACGGATGAACTTGATGGGGAGGTACTTGAAGGCCTTCAGCCGCCGCATAAAAATCTGAGGGAACTGAACATTTGGTGCAATGCTGGTACCAAGTCTCCAAGCTGGATGAGAAACCATTTTCTCTCGAATCTAGAAATTCTTCGCCTACAAAATTGCAAGAACTGGGAAGTCCTTCCCCCACTTGGACAGCTTCGTTTCCTCAGGTATCTAAAAATAAGTGGGATGGATAGAGTAAAGAAGGTTGATCGCTACTTTTATGGCACTGAAGAAACAGGGTTCCCATCTTTGGTCGAGTTGTCGTTTGATGAGATGCCAGAATGGAGGAGTGGTCCAGCGCAGAGGGAGGACAACCGTTTCCTACCTTGCAAGAGCTTCTAATCTTATCCTGCCCCATGCTGCAGAGAATGCCTCCACTCCCTCCTACATTAGCAAGGTTGTGGATAAGGAGAGTTGGATTGGTAGCTCTACCAGATCTATGGGGATGCCAGGGAATAAAACTAAACAGCAATGCACCTTCATCGCTTTCTAGCTTGGAGATCACTGAGTGTCCTAACCTAACTTCCCTAAGAGAAGGGTTTCTGCGACACTATTTGAGATCCTTTGAACAATTAATTATCGCTAGTTGTCCAGAGCTTGTCCATTCCCCAGAGGAGGAAGGAATACCTGCACTCCTCAGCCTCAAATCCCTGACTATGGAGAACTGTCCCAAGCTCGCAGCATTACTAGAGGAAAATTTACCTTTGCTTGTACATCTCAAAATCAGCGGCCATCTGGAACTCAGAATGAGTCTGCAGAATCTCACATCTCTCTATTCGTTGTCCATTTCCGACTGTCTGAACATATCATCTCTTCCAGAAGAAATGTTGTGTAACCTGACAGCACTAGAGGAACTGGCAGTTAGCGGCTGCAGTGAACTAGCAATGCTGCAGTTTCAGGCCCTTGTCTCCCTCAAGTACTTGACAGTTGATAACTGTCCCATGCTCAAGTCTTCTTCGCTTCTGCCATCCTCATCACTTGAATTTCTTGAGATCAACAATACTCCACTTGCTGGCCTCCTGCACAATCTCACCTCCCTCTTGGCTCTGAGAATCTATAGTTGTCCACAGATGACATCCTTTGCTAAGGAGGAGGAGGAGTTCCAAAAGCTGACATCTCTCCAAACCCTACATATCAATGACTGTGCCAATCTCCAGTTTCTCCCAGCTGCATTAGATAAGCTTACTTCTCTTGAGTGTCTGTATCTAAATGACTGCCCACAGATCCAGTCACTGCCAGAGAATGGTCTTCCTACCTCACTTAACATTTGGATATCAGAAGTTGCCCCATGTTGGAGGACCAATGCAGGAAAGATATAGGCCCTGATTGGCCTAAGATTGCTCGCATCCCCGACCTGCATATGCTGACCAGCAGTGAGTCTCACGTGGCTAATAAAACAGAAGAGATGCTGGAATTTCTAGCTTCCATCAGTTCTGATGATGCAGTTGCTTAAATTGGTGAGAACATGCACCTCCTGCAATCTTCAGATTCCACATTTGCAAATAATTTGTTATTCAGTGGAATCACTCCAAAGTTTGACATGACATGAAATATGAGACATGTGATAGCTAATAAATACACCTTAGGAATTCACAGAAACAATCACAAGGAAACAAAATTAATCCCGTTACTGTCAAGGAAATTGTTAGATTAGCAGGTTACTGTTCTACTTATAAAACCACAAAGACAAATACAATCCTTGCAAAACAAGTAGAAATTCAAGGAAACCCGATCAGAGATCTTTCCTATTTTCTTTTTCTTTTCTTGTTGATGATGCAGTTTTCTTGAAAGCCCATCTTTTAATTTGATCTTTGAACCAATTATTCATCATCATAAAGACCAAACTAAATAAAATTGATAGATGAAAAGAGTATTTATAAGGTATGCCCAAGGGGAGGCAGCAATTTTTTTGTTAAGGGTGTGTTTGGTGTAGCTTAAAAAAAGTGCTTTTGTGACTTTTAAAAGAAAAAAAAAAGTTCTTTCTAAAATAAGAAATGTTTGGTAACATCATCTAGAAAGTGTTTCTATGAGAATAAAAATGTCATAAAAGTGCTTTTAGGAGAAGCTAGAAAAAACAACCATCTATCTTCTCTTTTTGTTTTTCTAAAGCAGAAGCACTACCAAACATGCCCTAAAAGTAAAAAGCATTTGATGGTTGCTGAACATGAACTTGCAATGGCATGGCAACAATGGCATATACCACGTGGCACTTTGATCTCTTGTTATGATTTGTAATAGGAAGATGATGATGCATGTAACATGGTTGCTTTTGCTAATATAAATCATCCTATTTCTTAAGGTTTTTCTTTTGGTACAAATTACTTAAGTTTGATTAAATGAAAAGCACAAGCACCATAACTAATTTTACATAAGAAATAAAATTGGGTGTTTGATGAAGGATTAATACTAACTAATTCTTTTAATACATAACAATGGCATTTGTAGGGGCGTATGGATAGCATCTTTTATTGAAGAAACAGTCGAAAAGGTCATATTGCAGAGTCCATCTCATAACGCCAGCAGGTTTTGTATTAATCTCTGAGAATGGAGTTAGATTTGCTGCATCAAAGTAACATTCTATTGTTATCACTCAGCCACAGGATGATATGAAAGGTATCATACACTTCCATATTGATCTTAATTGCTTGCTTGCTAAATGGAAAGCCCTTGACAAAGATTTCTTTGGTAATGACACAAAACTTTCTCAGGTGCCATAACGGATTCACATGATCAATGGTCTTTCCTCTCTTTGACTGGTTCTCATGGAAGCAAAAGTCCAATGTTTGTCTTATCAGTAGCTCTTGTTAAGCTGTCAGAGGTGTTGAATTTGCAAGATATCATGTCATTAAACATCGTTCTTGTTAATGCTTGATCATCAGAAAGATAGAAAAATTTTCTTTGTTCAAGATCTCTGGCTGAAGGAAGAATGAAAAAATCCCCCTTTCCTTCCTGGATTCCAGCCCCTTTTATACTTCTTGAATTTTCGAAGAAAAAATCGCTCCCTGGCTTTCGTCATCATTCCGTCAGCTTCAAGTCATATTTCCCTTTCTTTTGCTTTTTCTTATCGAATGAGATTAATGTGTAAGATTAGTGTATAAGATTAGTGGTCAACCACAGCAAGGGCTTGCCACGTGACAGTTTACTGTTAATCAACACCAGAGGCATTAAGGGACTTGCCCTAGAAGTCAAGGATCGTCATGATGGGTTTTGATCTTTCCAAGGGAATGTCAGAGTTAGTGAAAAGTTATCCGGCTCTAAAATAGGTGCTCAGTATCTCCTTTATTTGAGCTTTTCGATGAATGGTGATGTTTTGGCATTTGTCTTATCCAAGCCATTTAAAGCGCTATGATGTTTGATAATTCTTGGGCTCTGTTCCAGACACGACAGCTTGTAGCGTTAAGTGCTCCTGATATGGAAATAGTTTTGAGGGGTCGGGGCATATAGCCCAAAGCAGGGGCCGTCCAGGACCGGAGGCCGCTCAGGACCTGGGGGCTACCCTTGACCAGGGGCCGCCTAGGACCTGGGGGCCACCCTTGACCGGGAGGCCGCCCAGAACTCGGGGACTGCCCAGAGCTTGGGGGCCGTCCGGGACCTGGGGGCCGCCCAGAACTCGGGGACCGCCCAGAGCTTGGGGGCCGTCCAGGACCTGGGGGCCGTCCAGAACTGAGAGGCCGCCCAGACCCTGGAGGCCGTTCAGAACTCGGGGACCGCCCAGAGCTTGGGGGCCGTCCAGGACCTGGGGGCCGCCAGAACCGAGAGGCCGCCCAGACCCTGGAGGCCGCTCAGAACTCGGGGACCGCCCAGATCTCGGAGGTCGTCCAGGACCTGGGGGCCGCCCAGAACCGAGAGGCCGCCCAGAACTGAGAGGCCGCCCAGACCCTGGAGGCCGCCCAGAACTCGGGGACCGCCCAGAGCTTGGGGGCCGTCCAAGACCTGGGGGTCGCCCAGAACCGAGAGGCCACCCAGGACCTGGGGACCGCCCAGGACCTGGGGGCCACCCTTGACCAGGGTCCTGTGCCGAGGGTTCCAACGTATTCCCCGCGGACCTACCGTGTCTCGACCCGTATTTCGTTTCTTGACCATATCATATGCCCCCTCGCCCCTATCCCTTGTGCTCAGCCGCATCGCACGTGCAGAAGGGGGAGGGGCGGAAAACCAAATTTAAATTTGTAAATACCATAGACTGACGTTTTGAAAAAAAGAAAAAGAAAACAAAGGCGCGTATCCCTAAGAGGATAGCGCCTTTTCGTCTGTCCGGTCCCACTCAGGGGTCGCTGCATGGTTTTGTGGCGCTCGAGGGGTTATGTTCAAAAAATATATAAAAAGGGGTCCGTCCCCTTTACTTTCTCTCCTTTTATTCTTGTCACGTCTCCTGTATCTTCATTCTTTCAAGCCCAGGTTAGTCGACCTTTCTTTCTCCTTTTTCTTCTTCATGGATCCTTGTCAAAACGGGAAAGGCAAGAGCCCTCTGATCGAGCCCTCCCGCGAGGAGATTATCCAGGCACGCCGCCAAGCTCTCGGAGGCGTGACCATTCGAGAGGATCAACCAGCCCCGCGGCTAGCGTCTAGGGTATTACCCCAATCCCCTAGGGTTTCCTCTTCATCCACCAGCCATGAGGTAGGTCTCTCGGTAGCCATCCCTAAGTCCGCCGGTCCGACGGAGATTGCTTCAATCACGTCCTCTCAGGATCTTAGGAATCTTAGGGCCCGATTTGAGATCCCCAGCAATATTCGTCTTTCCGTTCCCCTCCCCGAAGATAGGGTCACTCTCCCGCAACTGGGGAAGGTCGCGCTGTACGAAGAGTTTTTCAAATGTGGCCTTCGACTGCTTTTGCATCCCTTCTTTGTAAATTTGTTAAATAGATACCATCTCATCCCGGCACAGCTTACCCCTAACTCCATCCGCATCGTCTTTTCATTTTTAGTGCTTTGCCATTTCCATGGGGCTCCCGCCCGGCTCTCCCTATTTAGGGCTTTGTATAGGATTCGGAATCCCATAAGGGATGGGTGGTGGAGTTTTGCGTCTAGGCCCAGGAGAGTCCTAGGGCTCAACCTCCCTTCCAAAATCAAGGGGTGGAAGTCACGATTTTTTTACGCTCATCTAGAGGGGGTGGATGTGAACTGGGGTGTTCTTGATACCAGCTCTAATCAGAACTCGACTATCAAGGAAAGAGATCAGGAGTTGTTTAATATTCTGGTATCCACCGTCGTGCCCCCTAGTAAGGAATTGTTATCGGAGGATAACCTTCAGGGGATTGCGTCTATGCCGGTGTCGCTGCCTACAGCGCCCGTGAGCTTCGAAGAGTTTTATTTTTGTCATCACTATCTTTCTCTTTTTTTTTGGGTATATCGTATTCGAGTACGTGTATGAGAATGGATTTTAGCACGCACCTTTTACTTACATGTGGCATCTCTAGGGCACTTTTTTGATTAACTTTGGATTCTCGATTTTGCAGTGATGAAGTTCTCTCAAGATGCGATAATATCAAGCCTTCGGAAGAGGAAAGAAAATGCCCATGGCGCGACTAGGCCGGGCCGAAAAGGCCTTGTCAAAGGGAGTTGGGACACTCGACCCAGCCTCCGGCAATTCTCCCCGAGGCGATATTAGTGGAGGATGAGGGAGAGGAGAACCCCCCCGCCGGGATACCTATTAGGGGTCTCCCTGTGGAGGGCCTATCGGGGGCCACCTCCCCTCCCGCCAGAGATATTGGGGAGCCCTCCGGGAGCAAAGGGTTGGTCGAGACCTGCCCGCCAGACCTGCAGTCGCCAGAAGGAGCAGATGTTTCCGCTCCCTCGGACATCTCGAAGGATCCGCCTCAATCCTCAGAGATGCCCAGTCAGGGCATGGCGTATAAGAGCCGTTTATCAGAAACGGTTCTTAAACTCTCGGTTTTGCCCCGGTTTCAAGCCAAAATGAGGGGCTTGCCCCTGGAGGAATCTTTCAATACGATGTTTACAGCCGCGCTCCAGGTAAAATCATGGTCTCCCTCCTTTCTTTCCTTTCCCGGTTTCTCTTCTTCCTCGATTACAGAATTCCCGCACTCATCAACTGTTTTTTAACGTAGATGTCCAACGGCCTTTTCGTACTCCGCGAGGATCTGGTCAACGCCAAGTCCAACAACGAGGGCCTGAAGAAAGAATTATCGGAAGTAAATGCCCGAGAATTGAAGGCGTCGCTTGACCTTCAGGCCATTCGGGAGGACAACCGCGCGTGATGGGAGAGGGCCGAGAGGGAGCTGCAGACCCTGGACGCGAAACTGTCTGAAACCAGGGCAAAGCTGCTACCGACTGAGGAAAAATTAAAGGAAGCCATTCTCAAATTAGAATACACCGAAAACCGGGCTGACAACGCGGAGGCGGCGGCCCTTGATGCTGCAGAGAAGCTGGCCCTGGCCGAGAAGGAAACGAAGGAAGCCCTGGATAAGATGGCTATAATGGAGACAGAGGCTCAAGAAAGGGTGGCCGCGGCCGAGGCTCGGGTTCGGGAGGCCATCGAGGAATACAAAAGTTCCCCCGATTTCGCCTCGGAATTTCGCGAGGCTGTTATGGACGTCTTTGTCCAAGGCTTCGAGAGGTGCAAAAGAAGATTGTCCCGGCATTTCAAACTAGAAGACCTCGATCGTTTCCAGCCTGCAAATGACGAAGAAAATTCCGATGCTGAGGTTGAAGACACCGCCGATGAAGCAGTGATAACGGAAGAATCTGATGCCCAAGCGACTGCAGTTGAAGAGTCGAATACTGAGCCGACCACAATAAGTGAGCGTTCCAGGAATCAATAGGAACGCGGCTATGTCGGACTGTATCTCTTCTCCTGCTTCCTCTCTCTCTTTTTTTTTAACTGTGTCCTCGACGGACTCTTTTTGGTAAGCCGGCCAATGCCAGCTTGTAGGGGATGCTTTTTGAAGTTTTGTAACAGCTCGACTTTTAAATGAATGAATGTCAGTTCTTCATTCCTGTTTGTTTGTTATTGCAATCGATTGGCTTATGGTATTTAACCATTATACATATAGGAAGTAAAGGGACTCGTCTTCCCCTTCGGCCCTTCGAGGCTTAATCCATAGATCGACGTTAGGTACGTCCCTAGGACCGTGGGGCCGTCGAGCTCCTTTTGAAGAATCGTCTCGGGGGTAGTCGGATACTAACCCGAGAGTTCGACTCGAGGCCGCCTAGGCCCTGGACTTGAACCTCCTCAGGGGTGTGCAATACCGGCCCGGGGGTGTCCTTAGGACCGTGGGGCCGTCGAGCTCCTTTTGAAGAATCGTCTCGGGGGTAGTCGGATACCAACCCGAGAGTTCGACTCGCGGCCACCTAGGCCCTGGACTTGAACCTCTCAGGGGTGTGCAATACCGGTCCGGGGGTGTCCTTAGGACCGTGGGGCCGTCAAGCTCCTTTTGAAGAATCGTCTTGGGGGTAGTCGGATACCAACCCGAGAGTTCGACTCGCGGCCGCCTAGGCCCTGGACTTGAACCTCCTCAAGGGTGTGCAATACCGACCCGGAGGTGTCCTTAGGACCATGGGGCCGTCGAGCTCATTTTGAAGAATCGTCTCGGGGGTAGTCGAATACCAACCCGAGAGTTCGACTCGCGGCCGCCTAGGCCCTGGACTTGAACCTCCTCAGGGGTGTGCAATACCGGCCCGGGGGTGTCCTTAGGACTGTGGGGCCGTCGAGCTCCTTTTGAAGAACTATCTACAAGAAATCTTTGAAAGTGTACGTTTATTGACTCCTTAGCTAAATACACCTATTACATTATTGATGGTATTGCCGGAGATTGCCCGCGTTCCATGTTCGAGGGATCGGTTGTCCACTTAAGTCTTCGAGTCGGTATGCTCCACGATGAAGGACTTCTGCGACTCGATAGGGCCCTTCCCAATTCGGGGACAACTTGCCCCCTTCCGCCGGTTTAGATATTTCAGCTCTTCTAAGGACCAAGTCTCCCTGGCGGAAGCTTTTCGGGCGGACGCGAGCATTATAATGTCTCGCTACTCGTTGTTGGTAGGCCGCCATCCTGACTTGAGCTCGGTCCCTTACTTCGTCAATGAGATCGAGACTGGCTCTTAAGTTAGAGAGATTATCAGCTTCATCATACGACTCCACCCGAATACTAGGCAGGCCAATCTCGACCGGGATAACAGCTTCGGAGCCGAAAACCAGGTTGAAAGGCGTTTCTCCTGTTAGCGTCCTGGGAGTCGTGTGGTAGGCCAGAGCACGCTCGGGAGTTCTTCCACCCATCTTCCCTTAGATGTGTCCAGCCTGGTTCTCAGCCCTCGTAGTATCATACGATTCGTGACTTTGGCTTCTCCATTGGACTATGGATGGCCGACAGAGGCGAATCGATGAGTAATGCCAAAATCAGCACAGAAGGCTTTAAAGGCAGTATTATCGAACTGCCAGCTGTTGTCAGTGACAAGAGTATGAGGTATGCCGAATCGACAGACGATAGATTTCAGAGAAAAGCTTTGACCTTGCTTCAGTGATCCGGGCGAGCGCCTCAACCTCAACCCACTTAGTGAAATAATCAATAGCCACAAGCAGAATCTCCGCTGCCCTGACGCCGGTGGGAAAGGGCCGAGGATGTCCATGCCCCATTGGGCAAAAGGCCATGGGGCGAAGAGAGGAGTCAACAAGGAAGCCGGCTGCCGCTGAATACAAGCGTATCACTGACATTGGTCACATCTCTTCACTAGCTCAGTAGCATCCTCCTGCATGGTTAGCCAATAATATCCTTGTCGGAGAGCTTTACATGCCAGAGATCTGCCCCCCGAATGATTTCCACATATGCCTTCATGGATTTCCCTAAGAATATAATCCGCATCTGTTGGGCCGACGCATTTGAGAAAAGGCTAGGAAAAGGATTTCTTGTAGAGTTGGCCGTCCAGCAATATAAATTTGGAAGCTCTCCGTTTAAGCAGCTTGGCTTCTCCATGATCGGCCGGGAGGACGCCGTCTTTCAAGTATTGGATATAGGCGTCCATCCATGTTTCCTCCTGTGTAACCGGCAGAACTTCTTCCATGGCTTCGATACTAGGTATCTCTAGGTACTCAATATAAGTTTTGCCCATGGCATTATACGCTGATGTGGCAAGCCGGGCCAATATATCAGCTCTGGCATTCTCCCCTCTAGGGATGTAACTGATGGTGAAGCGATCTAGTAAGGGATTAACAGATTCACCTTACTTAGATACCGAGACATAATGGGATCTCGGGCCTTGTACTCCCCGGCCACTTGGGTAGAAATGAGTTGTGAGTCAGTAAAAGCTCGGAGACACTTGATTCCCAGCCCATGCGCTAGTTTAATTTCGGCTAACAAGGCTTCATACTCAGCTTGATTGTTAATGGCTTCAAAGAGGAAACGGAGAGCATACTCCAACACCATGCCCTTCGGGCTGGCAAGGATAAGGCCGGCTCCACTTCCCTGGGAGTTAGAGGCCTCATCGACGTGGAGGATCCACACCCCATCACTCTCCTGCCGACATCTGAAGGAATTTGGGGGGAATCTTCTTGATGTTTCTCAGACCAAGTACACTCCACCAAGAAATCGGCTAAGACTTGGGATTTCAGTGCGGCCCGGGGTTGGAAGGATAAGTCGAACTCCCCTAACTTGATGGCCCACTTAGCCAATCGGCCGGATGTGTCAGGACGGGACAAAATGGTTCTGAGGGGCTGATCGGTGAGTACAATTATAGGATGAGCCTGGAAATATGGTCTGAGCCGCCGGGCGAGATAACCAAAGCGAAAATAACCTTCTCCGTTTTGGAATACCTTTCCTCCGCGCCATGGAGTACTTTGCTAGTATAATATACAGGTTTCTGAATGGCATGGTCGTCGATGCGCACCAAAACGGAGCTGACGGCCTCTGAGGAAGTCGCAAGATAAAGGAAGAGCTTTTCTCCTTCCTCAGGTTTAGACAATAGGGGCGGCGTGGATAAGAATTCCTTAAGCTCACCAAAAGCTCGCTGACAATCCTCCGTCCATTCAAAACCGTCTGCCCTGCGTAAAACTTTGAAGAAAGGCAGACACTTCTCCGCTGATCTTGACAAAAATCGGCTCAGCGTTGCTATCCTTCCGGTAAGCTGTTGTACCTCCTTCTTACAGGCTGGTGGCCTCATATCAAGAATGGCCTGAATCTTCTCCGGGTTTGCCTCAATTCCCCGCCGGTCACCAGAAAACCCAAGAATTTCCCTGCGGTAACTCCAAACGCGCATTTGCGCGGGTTAAGCTTGATTCTATGGAGTCGGAGGTTATGGAAAGTTTCCTCCAGATCAGTGACATGGTTGGCAGCACAAGTGCTCTTCGTCAGCATATCGTCCACATACACCTCCATATTACGGCCGAGCTGACCTTTGAAAACTTTATTCATCAGCCTTTGGTAGGTGGCTCTAACGTTCTTTAATCCAAAGGGTATTACTTTGTAACAATAAATGCCCTTCTCAGTAACAAAGAGGTATGTTCTTCATCCGAGGGGTTCATGTTTATCTGATTATACCCCGAAAAGGCATTCATGAAACTAAGAAGTTCGTAGCCGGAAGTAGAATCCACCAATTGGTCGATCCGCGGCAATGAAAAACTGTCTTTAGGACAGGCTTTGTTAAGATCAGTATAGTCAATGCAGATTCTCCATCCCCCATTGGTCTTCCGGACCATGACCACATTAGCTAGCCAGTCAGGGTATTGTGCCTCTCGAATATGGCCGGCCATAAGCAATTTGTCCACTTCTTCATCTATAGTTCTCTGCCGCTCAAGAGCAAAACTCCTTTTTTTTTTATGGACCGGCTGGCATTCTGGGTTAATATTAAGCCGGTGAGTGATCACCTCCGGGGGAATCCCAACCATGTCTGTCACTTTCCAAGCAAAGATATCTGCATTCGCCTGCAAGAAGGTTAGGAGCTGACTCCGGTCTTCAGGAGAGAGGAGTTCGCCGATTTGCACAATCTTGCCTGGGTTGCTGATGCAGGGCGATATTCAAAACGCCTGCAACTCAAGAACGATCTAATCTGCGAGAAAAGAATTCGTCCAGGTTTGGTTCGAATCTTGACAAGAAAAGGGGAAAATTTCGAATTTGATCACTCACAATCCGAAATTTAAAGGAAGAGCAATTGAATTTTCAATTCAATTGTTTTGAATCAGAAAAGAAAACATTCATCTCCATTCAAAAAAAAAAGGAAATCTAAAAGCGTCTTTCTTCTCTGCCTTGACGGCCGCCCAAAACCAACCTAAATAAAAGAGATAAAACCCTAACATCATAAGTTTAGAAAAATTACAACTATGCCATTAAAAACGAAAACAGGCCCAAAACTCCTATCAGACGAGCCCGGATGGCCAAAATCCACAGCAGCTCATGCCAACGGCATGACTTTGAATCAGCAGTCCGTTTCCATGTGACCAGCCAAGTTTGGGCCCAGTCCGACACAGTAAATTCGATTGACCCAAAGTGTCAAAACGAAGTCGGGTCAATTCCGTACAAAACATTTTCAAGCCCGTTTGTTCTGCAACCTCTTGGACCTTCGTAGATTATCTGGTGTGGGCTTCCCTGACGTGGCCTGCTGACTCTGGGTTGCTGGTACAGGAACATCCAAGGACTGGTTCGACTGACCCGAACTCTGGTCTGAACTGATGTCCTCATCACTCTCCCCTTCCTCTGAAAAGCTTGACCTCAAGCTCGAATTCTCTCCTGCATAAGGGGTCAGATGCCGAATGTTGAACACATCCGAAATGAAGACATCATCTGGTAACTCAACCCGATAGGCATTGTCACCAAATTTCTCCAATACCTGGCATGGACCTATCTTCTTCGGCTTGAGCTTCGTTAAAGCTCCCTGTGGATACCGCTCCCTCGGTAAGTAAACCCATACCAAATCGCCCACTTCAAAGGACTGTTGCCGACGCTGCTGATCAGCTTTCGCCTTGTATTTGGCGTAAGTCTGCTCCAATTTGGCTCTAACAGTCGCATGTATCTCCTGCAAGTCAGACACTCTATCTTCGACCTTCTGACTCACCTTCTCTGGCGACTCAACTGGCAGAACATCCAAAGGACCTCTTGGCAAGAACCCAAACAGTATCTGAAACGGAGCAAACCCTGTAGAACGGTTCACTGAAGAGTTGAACTCAAACTCAATCTTCGGCAAACACAAATCCCAGCTCCTGAATTCATGCACATTTGCCCGCAACAGATTACCCAAGCTACGGTTGACAACTTCAGTCTGTCCATCCGTCTGAGGATGATAAGGACTGCTGAATTTCAACTTTGTGCCCAACTTCTTCCACAGCTCTCGCCAGAAGTGTCCCATAAACTTGCTGTCCCTGTCTGACACTATGGATGCCGGTATACCAAAATGCCGAACCACTGAAGCAAATATAAGTCAGCAACCTTTGACGCATCAAAAGTGGTTTTGCATGGCAAGAAACACGCCACCTTACTGAACCGATCCACAATCACCATAATCGAATCCAGTCCCCTTGCTGTCCGCGGCAATCCTACAACAAAGTCCATAGAAACATCTCGCCATGGTGCCTCTGGGATAGGTAAAG
This sequence comes from Calamus simplicifolius, assembly GCA_900491605.1. NCBI lineage: Eukaryota > Viridiplantae > Streptophyta > Magnoliopsida > Arecales > Arecaceae > Calamus > Calamus simplicifolius. Next base: position 811,494 of record UESW01003966.1, on the reverse strand, counting down.
GCGTGTACATACCTTGGTTCGTGTCTGTCCCCTTCGACTCTTGACACAACCTGCACCTCTTCACAAAAGCCTTGACATCTCGGTCAAGACCAGGCCAATAAAACCGCTGCCGAATCAACCAGGCTGTTTTATCCCTTCCGAAGTGACCCTGGTTATGCAGTTCCTGGATGATCAACACACGAAGAGACGTATCAGGAACACATAAGCAGTTACCTCGAAACAAATATCCATCATGGAGAACGAAATCAGTTCGCTCCCCCGCCTCAATTTTGGCCAAAATCCCCTTGAAGTGCTCATCCACACGAATGTCCTCCCTTACACTCTCAAAGCCGAGAGTGTACACATGCATAGCGCCAATCAACAAGCTCCGCCTACTCAAAGCATCAGCCACTCTATTCAACGTACCAGACTTGTGCTTGATGCTGAAAGTGTATTCCTGCAAGGCACTCACCCACTTCGCATGCCTTGAACTCAGTTTATGCTGACCCTGTAAAAACTTCAGCGCCTGATGGTCTGAATACAGTACAAACTCCCGCTGAATCAAGTAGTGGCGCCAATGCTGCAAGGATCTCACAATGGCGTACAATTCCAGATCATAAACCGAATAAGCCAGTTTAGCTCCTCCCAGCTTCTCACTGAAGTATGCGACTGGTCTTCCTTCCTGGTTAAGCACTGCCCCAATTCCAGTCTTCGAAGCATCACAATCCACCTCAAAAACTCTATCAAAATCAGGAAGAACCAATAAAGGAGCTTCGGTCAATCTGACTTTCAGCCCATCAAATGCCTCCTGTGCGGCATCATTCCACCCGAATCTGGCTCCCTTCAACAATTCCGTTAAAGGTGCAGCCAGCTCACTATACCCCTTGACAAACCTGCGATAAAACCCTGCAAGACCCAAAAAGGATCTCAATTCTGTCAAGGTTGAAGGTACTGGCCATTCCACAATTGCATGCACCTTATTCCTATCTGGGAGAATCCCCTCTCCAGTCACAACGTACCCCAGAAAAATTAGTCTCCCAACCATCCAAATGCACTTCTCTGGGTTAGCAACTAACTGGTTCTCACGTAACACTGACAAAACCTGTGCCACATGGCCCACATGCTCTTCGGCTGTCCTGCTGTATATCAAAATATCATCAAAGTAGACAACCACAAATGAGCTAAGAAATGGACGTAAAACCTGGTTCATTACGCGCATGAACGTGCTCGGCGCGTTTGACAACCCGAATGGCATTACCAACCATTCATACAGCCCTTCCTTAGTCTTGAAGGCTGTCTTCCATTCGTCTCCAGGCTTCATCCTTATCTGATGGTACCCACTCTTCAAATCAATCTTCGTGAAGACCTTAGCACCACTCAACTGATCAAGCATGTCGTCCAACCTCGGTATCGGGAACCTGTACTTCACAGTAATTTTGTTAACCGCGCGGCTGTCGACACACATGCGCCACGTACCATCCTTCTTCGGTACCAAAAGGGCTGGCACCGCGCACGGGCTAATGCTCTCCCGTACGAACCCCTTGTCCAAAAGTTCTTGGACCTGCCTCCTCAATTCCTCATGCTGTTGCGGTGTCATCCGATAATGAGCCTTATTCGGCAACACTGAGCCCGGAATAAGGTCAATGCCGTGCTGAATATCTCGGAGAGGTGGTAATCCAGCCGGTAGCTCCTTTGATACAACATCTCGGAATTCCTCCAAGATAGACACCAACTCCTCAGGAATCATATTTGGCCTTTGCTCCTCTTCCACGCCGAAGTCTCCTGACTTGCTCACCAAAGCAAAACAAACATCCTCTCCATCCAAACTCGCATCGAATTCTGTGCTTGGTAAACAAATTACTGTATTCTGTCCACTCACTTCCTGAAGCGGCTTCAAAATAACTTTCCTCCCATCTGGACGCAGCATATAACTGTGGGTGTACCCGTTGTACACTGCCCTGTTATCAAACTGCCACGGACGCCCCAGTATGATGTGAGTAGCATCCATTGGAACAACATCCGCCTCAATAGTTGTCTCGAAATGAGGACCAAAACACAGTGACAACTTACACCTTCGGCTGACCTGAATGTCTGCATTTCGGTTCACCCAACCGAGCTTATATGGATGTGGGTGAGGGTCTGTCTGCAACCCCAGCTTCTTCACAGCCTCCTCTGCTATCACATTCTCCCAACTGCCGGAGTCTATGATAACACGACATGTTTTGCCAGCCACAAAACATTTCGTTGTGAAGATGTCATGCCGACGCCAATCTTCATCTGATCTCGGCGCCAGACACATTCTTCGTATCACCAAGCTCTCCCCTTGAATATGGTCCGGATCAATAACACACAGCTCATCATTAAATTCCTCATCCTCAGGGAACTCTCCTCCATTTTCGTCCTCCATATAATCCTCCATATACAACTGAGCTCGCGCCTTGGGGCATTCATTGGCATAGTGCCCCAAATTCTGACACCGATGGCACCGAATGTTAGCCCTGTTGCTGCCCACTCTCGCCTGAGAACCTGAGGTTCCATTCGACCCTGTTGGTCTTGGAGGTACTGATGCCTGCGGCCTCGCTACTGGAGGCATAAATTTGCCCCCTGAATTCTGCCCTGAACTCTGGCCCGTAGTAAAACCCCCTCTGCTCTGAAACCCCCTGTTTCTCATCAAGCTCTTTTCCACTGCCTGAGCCCTCATATGCGCATCTCCTACGCTATCAATTCGATGCACAGCCAGTGCATCTTGGATTGGCAGCCGCAAGCCATGAAGATACATGGCTATCAATCTCGGTTCAGCCTCAATCAACCGATTTCGTGCAACCAATCGATAAAATTCAGTTGTGTACTCCTCGACGCTCCGACTACCTTGCGTCAAACCATGCAACTTCGAATACAAAATCTGCTCATGGTTCGGAGGCAAAAACTCCCTGTTCATCTCCTGCTTTAGCGCTGCCCATGACGCTAATGGAGGTCTCCCATCCATATATCTACGATAGTGCTGCGCATGCCACCAAGCAGCAGCCCTATCTCTGAATCGAATTGTGACAAGCGGTACCTGCTTGTCTAAGGGCACCTCCTTCAGACGAAAAACATCATCGACCTGAAGGGTCCAATCAACATACTCGTCTGGGTTAATTCCTCCTTTAAACTCTGGAATTTCGACCCTGAAGCCTGCTTCCCACCGATTCTGATTTTCGAAATAGGGAGGTTGATCGACATACCTTGGAAGTCCAACATCAGGCCTCTGTTGCCCTCTTCGAATTGGTGGTGCCTCCAGATTTTCGAAACCCCTCTCCCTACCTCCATCAATTTCATCACGCTCCTCCACTCGAAGGGGTTGGGCACGATTCTGCACCTCCAGCCGCGCCATCATCGCCTGCATGGTTTGCATCATCTGTTGCATCACCTGGTGCTGGTCTCGCATGGCGTCTTGCATAGCATCTCTCACGGCGTCTCTCAGGGATTGATCGTTGTTCTTCTGCTCCATTGGATCAAATTTCGGTTAGGGTTGATATTTGGGTTTGGAAGGAATGGATCAAGGCGGTAATGGAAGGAATGGATCAAGGCGGTAATGGAAGGAATGGATCAAGGCTCTGATACCAAGTTGATGCAGGGCGATATTCAAAACGCCTGCAACTCAAGAACGATCTAATCTGCGAGAAAAGAATTCGTCCAGGTTTGGTTCGAATCTTGACAAGAAAAGGAAAAATTTCGAATTTTGATCACTCACAATCCGAAATTTAAAGGAAGAGCAATTGAATTTTCAATTCAATTGTTTTGAATCAGAAAAAGAAAACATTCATCTCCATTCAAAAAAAAAGGAAATCTAAAATAGCGTCTTTCTTCTCTGCCTTGACGGCCGCCCAAAACCAACCTAAATAAAAGAGATAAAACCCTAACATCATAAGTTTAGTTAAAAATTACAACTATGCCATTAAAAACGAAAACAGGCCCAAAACTCCTATCAGACGAGCCCGGATGGCCAAAATCCACAGCAGCTCATCGCCAACGGCAATGACTTTGAATCAGCAGTCCGTTTCCATGTGACCAGCCAAGTTTGGGCCAGTCCGACACAGTAGCTGACCGGATTCGATTGACCCAAAGTGTCAAAACGAAGTCGGGTCAATTCCGTACACTCGGCCCAAACATGGAATTTCAAGCCCGTTTGTTCTGCAACCTCTTGGACCTTCGTAGACTACCTGGCGTGGGCTTCCCTGAAGTGGCCTGCTGACTCTGGGTTGCTGGTACAGGAACATCCAAGGACTGGTTCGACTGACCCGAACTCTGGTCTGAACTGATGTCCTCATCAGTTGCCCCCTAGGGGGCAAGACACCAAACGCTCTGCCGGTTCCCCCCTCCGCTCGGTCTCCCTGGGGTCGAATGACTCGGCAGCCGGGGAACCGCAACCGTCTGAGGACTGGGAGCTAGATGATAACAGGGTCTGACTGAGTCTACCTCCCCACGCATCTCGCCAATTCCTTGGTTGGTAGGGAATTGCACCAGTAGACGTTTAGTGGATATAACCGCATCTAGCATATTTAATCCTGGACGGCCAAGAATGGCATGTATGTCAGGGGCACCCGGGCTACCAAGAAGTCCAGCATCATCGTGCTCTGACGCAGCGGTGACCCTGCCGTAGCAGGTAGGGTGATTTCGTCCTCCACCTGTATGGAATCTCCTGTGAAGCCAACCAGAGGAGCAGCCACAGGTCGAAGAGAGTCGAGAGATAAATCCATTCGAAGAAATGCATCATAGGTAAGCACGTTGGCGGAGCTCCCGCTATCTATTAAAATCCTTCTTACAGGATGCTTAGCGACCGTCATTGAGATGACGACGCTATCATCTTTTACAATACTTCCACCAGTTATATCTCCCCTAGAAGGGGTTACATTTTCTAACTCTCCCTCTCCTCTCGGCCTCTTATGAAGCGATGCTCCTCCACGGGCAATCATTCCCACCATTCGCTCCGTAGGGGCATATCGATGTTGGCCTGAGGCGGAGGAAGGCCCATCAAAGCTGGTACAGGCGGAGTCTCCTTCTAGATGTACTGCCCTAATATCCCCTTTGTATAAGCTCTTCAATGGCCTGCTTCAGATTGCGGCACTTTCAGTGTCATGGCCATAATCTCTATGGAAGCGGCAGTAGCGGCTTCTATCACGTACAGCACCTTTCTTCAGGGAGGTGGACGCCGCAGATAAGGCTCATTTTCAATCTCCATAAGGATATGGGCCCGGGGTGCAAGGAGAGGTGTAAGATGATCTTCTCTGGGGGCCAAGCTCTTACGGCGGTCAGCTGGTCGGCGCGAGGGTTCAGACTTCTTGGGAGAGGGCCCGCTTGACTCCGGGCGAGCTGGCCTCTTCCCAGTCCTTCCTTCGACGCCCCTTCTCGACGAATCGGCCTCGTCGGCGCATATGTATTTATGCGCACGACTCAAGAGGTCAGCATAAGAGCAGGAGGCCTTTTGTCCAAAGAGTAGGTGAAACGGAAGGACGGAGCCCCGCTTCAAAGCCAGAGTAGCCACAGCATCGTCGAGGTGATAGACTTCCAGAGCCGCCACCTTGAATCGGGTTATAAAGTCCTTCAGAGATTCTCCATCTTGTTGCTGCACAGAGAACAAGCTGTCTGCCACTCGGGGAATCTTCCGACAAGCGTCAAAATGAGTTAGGAAAGATCTTTCTAGTTGTCGGAAGGAGTCAACGCTGCGCGCAGGCAGACGAGAATACCAGGCACGAGCGGCCTTTCGGAGTGTAGCTGGAAAAGCAATACATAAGAGGGCATCAGTCGCCCCTTGAACCTGCATAATAGCCTTATAACTTTTCAGATGATCCAGAGGGTCGGTGGTGCCATCATAAGGGTCAAGTTGAGGGAAACGGAACCTCCCAGGAATAGGTTCCTCCATAATTCGCCGAGTAAGAGGAGGACGGGTGTCGTAATCGACCCCGGCTGATTGTTAATTCTTTGGCTAAGTTCTTCCAATCTCTGGTCTTGTTCATCGAGACGCCTCTCCATCTGATCAGCCATCTTTCCTCCAGCTGGCTCAGGGGAAGAAGATGAAGACCGGCGACACCACTGCGGTGCTCCATTTGTGGCTCCTTACCCCGTCGCCGCCTGGCAGGTGGACTACCCGAGGAGCGGGTAAGGGAGCGCGATCCACCCCGGAGCCTTGAGAATGAAACGCCACCGAGGCGTAGGGGTGGAGAGGCCTTGTAGGAGGGGATCTTCCCCGGGTAGACTGCCGGCTAACAGGGGTGGCTGATCTAGAATGCAAAGGTGTCTCGAACCGCCGTCTGGCCCCTCTGGAATGTTGCTCCTGCAGTTGCTGGACCATCCCAACAAGGGTTTGAACTTGCTGTGTGAGGGTGGCCAACTGGTCTTGGGAGTAGCTGATACCGGTGGTGGTAAGGAAGCAGCTGGAGGGCTTGGCCGGACCAGCTCGGTTGGGTCAGGGGTTCCCTCAATCCGATCAGGAGATGAGAGATGCCCCCTTAGATCCCTGGGAAAGGTCTTCCTCCGGAGATCTAGTCTTCATGCTGGGAAGATCAGAGCTATCTGAAGGAGTCGAAGGTTCGCCCCCCTTCCTGGCGCGCCAATCTGTTGATGCTTGATCACCAGAAAGATAGAAAAATTTTCTTTGTGCAAGATCTCCGGCTGAAGGAAGAATGAAAAAATCCCCCCTTTCCTCCCTGGATTCCAGCCCTTTTATACTTCTTGAATTTTCGAAGAAAAAATCGCTCCCTGGCTTTCGTCATCATGCCGTCAGCTTCAAGTCATATTTCCCTTTCTTTTGCTTTTTCTTATCGAATGAGATTAATGTGTAAGATTAGTGTATAAGATTAGTGGTCAGCCACAGCGAGGGCTTGCCTCGTGACGGTTTACTGTTAATCAACACCAGAGGCATTAAGGGACTTGCCCTGAAAGTCAAGGATCGTCATGATGGGTTTCGATCTTCCCAAGGGAATGTCAGAGTTAGTGGAAAGTTATCTGGCTCTAAAACAGGTGCTCAGTATCTCCTTTATTTGAGCTTTTCGATGAATGGTGACGTTTTGGCATTTGTCTTATCCAAGCCATTAAAGCGCTATGATGTTTGATAATTCTTGGGCTCTGTTCCAGACACGACAGCTTGTAGCGTTAAGTGCTCCTGATATGAAATAGTTTTGAGGGTCGGGGCATATAGCCCAAAGCAGGGGGCCGTCCAGGATCGGGAGGCCGCTCAGGACCTGGGGGGCCACCCTTGACCAGGGGCCGCCCAGGACCTAGGGGCCACCCTTGACGGGAGGCCGCCCAGAACTCGGGGCCTGCCTAGAGCTTGGGGGCCGTCCGGGACCTGGGGGCCGCCCAGAACTCGGGGACCGCCCATAGCTTGGGGGCCGTCCAGGACCTGGGGGCCGCCCAGAACCGAGAGGCCGCTCAGAACTCGGGACCGCCCAGAGCTTGGGGCCGTCCAGGACCTGGGGGCCGTCCAGAACCGAGAGGCCGCCCAGACCCTGGAGGCCGCTCAGAACTCGGGGACCGCCAAGCTCGGGGGCCGTCCAGGACTTGGGGGCCGCCCAGAACCGAGAGGTCGCCCAGACCCTGGAGGCCGCTCAGAACTCGGGGACCGCCCAGAGCTTGGGGGCCGTCCAAGCCTTGGGGGCCGCCCAGAACCGAGAGGCGCCCAGACCCTGGAGGCCGTCCAAACTCGGGGACCGCCCAGGGCTTGGGGGCCGTCCAGGACCTGGGGGCCGCCAGAACCGAAAGGCCGCTCAGACCCTGGGGGCCGCCTAGGACTGGGAGCCGCTAGGACCTGGGGGCCACCCTTGACCAGGGTCCTGTGCCGAGAGTTCCAACGTATTCCCCGCGGACCTACCGTGTCTCGACCCGTATTTCGTTTCTTGACCATATCAGTTCTCATCAGAACAAATATAGAAATTAAATTTGCTTGTTGTCTTATGTTTGCATCACCATGCAAAAGAGTAACTCTAGCTTTAACAAGCGAGTTCTTACCTATGAAAATGACATCAATATGGTCCTGTTCTGACAATCAAATGTAGCTTAATAATTCATCATCAGCTTCAAATTTCTCCACAACTTCCATTTGCAATTTGCCATCCCATAAAATCATGCCTAAGAACAAGATCAATCAAACAAAACAAAATCACAACTTTATTTGTTTCATTTAGAAACTATAGCCACTGAATACCAACGTTATATATCAATGAAAAAAGAAGATAACAGAGGATTGGAGTAAAATAAGTTACTCGGAAAACTTGAACGAACAGTTGGCGTGCAGAATGATATGTCCTTCGAGCAACCTGATACAGACGAAGTTCGAAATCCTCTGACACCAGACAAGTGTTTGTTTTCTAAACTCGCTACAATATTTCTCCAGTGATTGCATATTTTGTAAGCAATTACCTTCTGGACTCGCCCTGTTTGTTGTCTGTGCTGAGGCTGGGAGCTAACGGAAGAGTGTGGTAGTCATGAAGAGGACAGCTTAGGACACCAAAGACAGAGAGAAAAGCACGCTGAGAGAAGACGAGAATCTACCCGCCCTGGCTTCCTTCGGTCCACTGGTCCCGTTTGGTTTCTACCAAGTAGACTCTCGAGGGAACGGCAGAGCTCCTTCGCTTTCTCTTCTCGTAGTAATCCTCCAGCCTCCAGTGAGCCCATCGAGGCCGGCTCAGAATAAATCTATTCTTCTCTCGTAGTAGAATAAACCATAAAGTTTCCAGCTGACCTAAATTAAACTGAACTCATTCTGGCCTAACGGTGGAATCATACTCCGTTACCAGTCCTTAGGAATTAAAATAATAAACCTGCTACCGAATTGTCTCAAGGAGTGAATCTAGTCTTTTTTTTTTTTTTTTTAACCTCATAGAAAACATGAAGCTGGATAAGATATTTTATTCACATAAAAAAATTATTGTAATTAAAGACCAAATCTGACGGGATCCAAGTAATCGCTCTGGCGAAAAGTTACTACAGTGTTTGCTACAGTATTTTTAGCGCGCACGATTCTTAAGCAAGCTTTGGTATTTTTTTAGATTTGTATTTTCGAGGCTCTGATTTAATTACGATAAAATTATCGCCATCTCGATCATCTTTGTCTGGGTTATGGCAACTGCTCCGTCTCTGCGGTGTTTGATGGGGCCAGGACTACGGATTTGCTTCGCGCCGAGCTCCTTCTAGCCGTTTCGAATGGGTTTCTTCATCTCCTCTCCGACTGAAGTAGCTGAGCTTGAGCGGCTGTTTTGGATATCATCCAGGTTCCAGTCCAGCTTTTGAAGGATGAAGCCAGGTCATGGGTGAACCAGACGATTTTAGCCCGGAGCTTCTTCCGGTGGGTTCCGCCAAAGGTAATCGTCCGAGAATTCCACCGAGCAGGGGTAGTCCATGAGGTTGAGGCTGTTACATTAGCTCACCGGCACTACATATTTTGTTTTGCTGATTCCCATGCCAAAGATCTTGTTTTGGGAAGATCGTGGGTGGTTAATGAACAGCTGATTGCGTTGCGGAGTGGCAAGCTGAGTTCATCCCGGCGGCTGACACCCTCCTCAACGCCCTGCTTTGGATCAGACTGCCATTGTACTGTATGATGCATACTTCATTGGTTTGGTTGAGCAATATTAATTTTGCTAACTCAATGTGACAGCTTTCCATGTTAGTACCAGTTAAGGATATCATTATCGCTGTTCTGAAGCCCATCTTTTATAGCCCTGTGTTTCAGGTGGCAGTTTGGTCCAGAACTGGTTCTCTTAGCATCATCAAATTTCCTTTTCTGTCTCTGATCAGTGAAGCAAATTCAATCCAATCCAATGAGAGTGCTTTATCCAGTTGACTGGACTGGTGCTCCTTTCGGATTTTTGAAACAATCGGAGTGTTTGAGAATTTCTTTATTTTCTTCTTTTAGGACTTCTCTGGGCCTATCTTACCCTCAACCAAAATATATTCTCAGATCATGGCATGTGATGTCAATGGCAACTATGATTAAAATTTGTGAATGCTCATGAGTTTGGAGTCAAACTAAGAGGAACAGAAGATGTATTCGTACTTAATACATTCATACATTCATACATAATACATGCATACATACATATCCACATACATTAATACATGCATATATATATATATATATATATATATATATATATAAAGAAGAGTCAGAAAAAGTTGTGAAACTAGGTTTTGCTAAATCTTTCGTTGATAGCAAATGCAGATGCTAATAGGATTAATGGCTAGAAGGGATCCTTAAATCCAGCCACAGATGGCTGGGATAAGAGTTCTTAGTTATTTTTAGCTACTCTTCATAATAGAATGATGAAATTAATTTTAGTATATCTTTCAAAAATCAAAGCAGCATGCATATTCTATTCTGAAATGAGTACACTGCTATTAAGGGACATTTGCTTTTTCTGGTAGGCTCCTGTTATTTCCTTGGTACCCATAATCACCAAACCAATGGTGGAGATCCGACATCAATAAATTAGGTCTTTCTTGTTTGGAATGCTGAATACAGCAGCCTATAAATTGAAATGCCTTCTAAGATATTTAAAAGCATGTTATATTGAAGATATCCCATGATGTATTAATTAATTGAATATGTGCCAGCCTTAAAAAAAATGAAACTGTTCAAACCTTTTTTACTGCTTGACTTTGATTTTTTTTAACCTGCTTCTTAAACTCCTTTGATACTTTTAGTCCTAACAATTTTATTTTGAATTTTTCAGAAAGGTTATCTGGTTAGGAGATCTAAATTATCGCATCAATTTACCATATGAAGGAACACATGAACTCATTTTTAAAAGGATTGGCCTAAGCTGGTTGAGAAGGATCAGGTAATTAACAACATTATTCCGCCCATATCACATTTCACTGATTCTTCTACAAGCATCTGTATCATGGAGTATTGCTTATTTCTGAATTTCTAATGTACTCTGCCATGATGATCCAAACTGAAAAGCGGTGGCTTATTCTTCTCAAGATGAAATTTGAAGAGTTTTCAAATGTCCTTTTCCTCTTTTATCATATCATGATCGTATAATATATGTTGATCTCATCTGCGGCTTAACTGGTTGACTGGAGCATTTGTAATCTTAAGGCTGTGGGTCATAATTTACTACTTGATCCATGAAATTTCTATTCTGTTACTTCATCAATGACTTCTCTAATAGGAAAAAAATCATTGAAACTTGCTGAAATTGATCAGTGTTGTGGTTAGTATATACTGAAATTACCAAAAGGATTTGAAACCAAATGGTTTCATCTGAAAGTGATTAAAACTCAGAATCTGAAGATTTAAATTGATTTTAGCTAAAATTGATGTAAAAGGGTAATATTGTGGAACTCCAACCCTTTAATAGTTATCATATCTATGCACACTTGTCAAATATTAGGTGTGTTCATTGATTAAGCCCTAGCAACTGTACTATGTCATTTTAAAACTCTAAAGCCCACTATGTAAAAGATCCAATATAACCATTTTTAGGGTGAAGCACATTGGATAGCCTAGATTGGGTAATTCTCTTACTTTTTATATTTGAAGCTGAAAATGAACAAAATAATAGGAGGATAGAACATAGGATGCACCAAGTACACTTGAGTTGGTTGCTTTGGAACATCAACCAAAAAAAACTGGAGGGAAAATCAAGTTAAATTGAAATTTGACAAAATGAAAAAAAAGAAGTGTATGCATTGGCTACATAAGCATGCACCCTCATATTACTCTACATAATGTCGTGTTGTTAAAAAGCATAGGGCACAAAGGGCTCTTAAAAGTCTAGGCACAAGGCGCAAAGTGCAAGTGTATGCCTAAGCGAAGTGAGGTGTATGTTTTTAAAATAAATAATAGAATAATTTATATAATTAAGATTTATAATACTGAATAGAAAAGGCTAAAAAAAACCATAATAGTAGTATATGTAGCTTACTAGGCATCTTCTTTCTTAAATAAAATCTATAGTCCATCGATGTCTTTCCTCCTCTTTCTCATACAATAACATAATTTTTGGCGTTCCATCTCTTTTTTTTCGATTTTTAACTTCTTTGTAAGGTAAAAAAAATAATTGCATATGAGATGATGCATTATAAAGACAACATAATCTAATAAAAAACATTATAAATATAGCTTATGAAGAAAGAAGAGCTTTTCTTCCATCTCAAATCACATCAAAATGCATACTTTTTTTTTTGTCTCATGTGCTACTATATGAATGCCCCTTAGCTAAGGTATAAGAAATGCCTAACCCTTGATGCCTTGTAGTAAGATGCACCTTAGAGGTATCAGAAGTGCTTAATCTTTGGTGCCTTGCATCTCGTGCCTTAGGCACGCCTTTAACAATACTGATCATGGTGTCAAAAATTGACAAGAATAAAGAGGGAATCAAACAAATTGTATATAATTTTTTTCTTTATGGCTTTGTCATGGATTTAGCTAACAATCTATGGTTAATATGAAAGACCTCATTATGCTGTAGGAGATAGTCATAGAATTGCATATGTTGGATGATTAGAGTCTAAGTAGTCAACAATTAAAATGGGATTTGTGCGAGATTTCTTAAATCTATTATAAAGTTTAGTTTATAGTCCAACTTACTAGTCATAGTGAGCCCATAAAGGTAGTTGGTTAGGGTATTTCTATCAAGTTGCAAATTATTGATCATAGAGATTTCTTTTGTAGCTGTCTTTTTTGATAAGATATCCAATTTCGATCCTTATTGAATAATGTGGACTGTTATGTTATTTCTATTATGCTTACATATATGCTGAAACTATTGGTCCATCATTTTGTCAAAACATAATAGTCTAGATTGTACACATATATGTACACATGCATGTGCACACACATATATAGTTGGACTTAGCTATATTCGTATATAGCCACTAGCCAGATCTAAATCTGCTTATTGCCCTTACCATTAGATCCATATGGATCTCAAAGTTAAAAAGCTACTTGTTAATCATTTTTAGTTGCTTTAAAAAAAATTCTGACAAAATAAACACAAACAGGTAAACAATGAATACAACCACGATGAAAATAGACACTAACTATTTTAGGGGCGACAATAAACATTTATCCAACTTAATAAACACTAATATATCCAAAATATATAGCTAGTTGGAATTGATAAACATTTAGCCTGAGTGATAAATAGAAATGCTGAGGAATAACTATTGGATCAGATGTGGTGTGTAAGCATTGCTGTACGTCCCATCTTTGGGACACACCAAGTGTCTAATAGTTTCTGTTTATTCCTCAATGTTTCTATTTACTACCTATACTGGATGTTTATCCGTTCAAACTAGCTTTCTGTTTTGAACATATTAGTGTCTATGCTGTATATAAATATTTATTGTTGTCCTCGAAATAGTTAATGTTTACTTCCATCATGTTTATTTCGTCGAATTATTATTTTTTAAAGCAGCTAATAGTGGTTAATAGATAGCTTTTTGGCTTGTAATTCATGCAGATTTAATGGTAGAAACAACGATTAGATTTGAGCTTGGTTACATGCAAATATAATAAAGTCTTTCTCTCTCTCACGCACGCACATGCATATATATGTTACTGTACGTCTCACAATTACTAGCTCCTTGGAGCTGTTTCCCTATATTTATGAGTTCTCTTGATTGGTCTCTCTTGTGGATGTTACTTCCACTTTGTCATCAAAAGTGAAAAGTTCTTGACATATTTCTCTATTCTTCCTTCTCTATTTTCCAGAAATTACTCATTCATCTTCATGTGAGTGTGACTTTTACATGAAGTGGTTGGCCAAATCTAGAAGAACTATATAAATCTGCTACAAGCTAATAAATTCAATATGGATTTTGAGTACTCCTACTGCTATGATATCAAAATCTGATGCTTTAAGGATTTTTTTTAAATCAGAAACCTTTGATGACTTATTAATCTTTGATGATATACAATAGTAGAATTAAATTAAGCAAAATAACAGCCAATTTGCTTTAGTTTGGTGGCTGACTTGGAGTCATTCTTTAGTGACATGCATTTAAACGAATTAGCTGATAAGATGTTTTCTTCCTCCCTCTTGTCCCTCTCTCTATTCGTCACTGTCACATGTTTATGAGGTCATCATGGTGATTATACAAGAAGTGTTATCATGTTTTTCATATTCATGAGTTGTGATTTAGTAAATTTTTCCCTTAATTAATTATTTGACTTTAATGGAGTGATTTTACAATGTTTTGTACTGTTTCATGTCATGACAGCTAAAGCTGGAGCTAAAGAAAGGACGTGTTTTTGATGGATGGTCAGAGGGAATTATAAACTTCCCTCCTACTTATAAGTATGAGGTTAATTCAGAGAGGTATACGGGAGATGATCCAAAAGCAGGAAGGCGAACTCCATCATGGTACAAGCTCAGAACTATCTACATTGTCATGCTATTTTTCACCGTCCTTTCATCGATGACCTAAATATAGCATCACCATTAGAATTTTGTTCTTTAGAATTATATTAGCATCATATAATTTCTTCATTTGTATTTTACTATATGAGCAAATATTTTACCAGTATATTATGCACAATTAGTAGCAAAAACAAAACAAATATCTGCTCAGCACAGTTAATAAATGAATTGGTTGTTAAGGTTGGATCAAACAGCTAGAATCGTATTCTATGTTGTCTAATGCTTCGTAGGCCTTTGGGCTGTTGAAACTATTGTGGCTATTGATATTGTGGACTGCCAAATTTCAATAATTTTGGAGTATTTAACAACCATAATTGTGGCTATTTATCTTTTTCACTTTTTAAGCTGCACCATAGACCTGTTGACTAGATCTTTAAGGCACGTTGTTCCCATCTTCATAGTGTTCTGGTGCAAGAAACTGTTCTTAACCAACAATGTGCTGCAAGTACTGGTAGAGTTCCAGTTCTTTTCTCTCTCAACACTGTACATGGTGATAAGATATCTTTCTTGAAAGATGATAGTAACTGCAGTTGTTTCTTCAGGTGTGATCGTATTCTTTCATTTGGGAGGGGTTTGAGGCTACTGAATTACAAGAGAATTGAACTAAAGCTTTCAGATCACCGTCTTGTCACTGCTGTTTACATGGCTGAGATTGAGGTTTTCTGCCCTAGAATGTTAGCAATATAGGATCTTCAATAAATAATTTATTACATATAAAAAATTTATAAAACATACTTACCTGATGCGGAATTCATCATAATAGTATTTACCTGATGCGGAGTTCATCATTACGGAGTTCAACATAATAGCATATAGACTTGAGACTTGAATCTGATTAGATTTTGACAGCCTCGTGGAAATAACTAGTTTCTCTCCCTTAACCTCATTCCTTTCATAGCAGATAACGATGGATTCTTGCTAACTTCATCAGGCAGAGAGAGGACTAATCATATATATATAACATTCAATTGGTATTTCCATCAAACACCAATTAATGACTTTAATTTCTTTTAATACCACGGCTTAATGTTAATGGCTTAAACTTTCCATTAACGTCCGATTCGATAGCTCTTTAACTTCTGCAGAAGAAACAATGGGTGGCCCTTCACCTTTCGCATACTAGGCTAGATCTGGCCCTTCACCTTTCGCATGCTAGGCTAGATCTGGCATATCAGGCTAGATCTAGCCCTTCACCTTTCGCATACTAAGCTAGATTGAGAAAAGAGCGACTCTTCGCCTTTAACAATCTTGCATTAAAGGGCTAATCTAACATTCTCTCACTTGGGCCGAAAGTTGATGACATTAATATTTAATAGTGTAAACATTAGGCACGCAAAATTAAATTTCATAATGTCATTCTTTCATCATGATTGACTGTAACATAATAAATTACATAATAAGAGTTATGGCGGTCATACACATCCAATTTGCATACTCCCTTCCATATACTACTGTATTAGCAACTTATCATGTTAGGTCACGTAATTTATATATAAATAACTTAATGTCCACTTAATTATCTGAAAGACACAATAAATTTCTTGTTCAAAACAGTAAGTGTATACAAGCATAAGGAACAAGAAATAATAAATAAAACCAGAAACATATCATATTAATGAGCTCAAGAGTGGCACAACATCATCATAATCAATCTTCAATTCATAATCATCATAATCAATCTTTAATACATAACATCATCATAATCAATCTTCAATACAACCAAGACCCATTCTATGTACATGTTCTTTAAATGTTTTTGGTTGCAAACCTTTAGTCAAAGGATCTGCTATCATAAGATCCGTTCTAATATGTTCAATGCACACTCTTTGTTTCTGGACCTCCTCCTTGATAGTAAAGTACTTTAATTCCATATGTTTAGCACCTCTGGAATATTTGTCATTCTTGGAGAAGAAAACTGCTACGGAATTATCACAATAAATTTGCAGCGGCTTGGTAATGGTGTCGACAACCCCAAGTCCTGAAATAAAGTTCTGTAGCCATAATGCTTGAATTGTAGCTTTATAACATCCTACAAACTCTGCTTCCATAGTGGATGAGGCAATGATAGATTGTTTGGCACTTTTCCATGAAATTGCTCTTCTCCAACAGGAACACATAGCCAAAAGTTGACTTTCTACTGTCAACACAACCAGCAAAATCTGAATATGAATATCCAATCACTTCCAACTGACCAGACCTTCTAAAAGTGAGCATATAATCCTTAGTTCCTTGAAGATATCTCATCACTTTCTTTGCAGCTTTCCAATGATCAATACCAGGGTTACTTTGATAGCGGCCCAACATCCCAACCGCAAAGCTGATATCTGGTCTTGTGCATGTTTGCAAATACATCAAGCTACCCATAACAGAAGCATATGGAATAGATTCCATTTGCTTACGTTCCACATCATTCTTTGGACATTGCATAAGACTAAATTTATCCCCTTTTTGTATTGGACAATACCTGCTGAACAGTTGTTCATATTAAATTTCTCAAGAATTTTCTCGATATAAGTTTTCTGAGACAACCCTAACAATCCATGTGATCTCTTTCTAAATATGAAAATTCCTATCACATAAGATGCCTCTCCCATATCTTTCATCTCAAAATTCTTAGAGAGAAATTTTTTTCTCATACAAGATACCTAAATCATTAGCAGCAAGCAAAATATCATCAACATATAGAACCAAAAATATAAACTTACTTCACAAATCTTTCGGTAAATGCATCGATCAACGATATTTCATGAAAACCAAAAGATGTAATAGTATCATTGAACTTAATATACCATTGTTTGGAAGCTTGTTTAAGTCCATATATTGATTTCTTAAGTTTACACACCATATGATCCTTTCCTTCCATGAAAAAACCTTCAGGTTGATCCATATAAATTTCTTCCTCTATATCCCCATTAAGAAAGGCTGTTTTCACATCCATTTGATGTAACTCTAAATCATATTGAGCTACCAAAGCCATAATGATTCTTAATGAATCTTTCTTTGAAACTGGTGAAAATATCTCTTTATAATCAATGCCATCCTTCTGAGTATAACCCTTGGCAACAAGTCTAGCTTTAAAACGTTCGATATTGCCATTCAAGTCACGTTTGGTTTTAAAAACCCATTTACATCCAACTTGTTCAGAACCTTCTGGCAATTCGACAAGATCCAGACATTGTTTTCAGCCATTGATTTTAATTTATCTTTCATAGCATTAATCCATTTATCAGACTTATCACTGTTAATGGCATGTAAAAATGAAACAGGATCTTCATAAATGCCACAATCAAAATCCGACTCTTGCAAATAAACCAAATAATCATCTGAAATAGCTGATTTTTGTATCCTTACAGGTTTACTTAATGCTATTCCACATGGTTCAATTTTATCAGCTATTGGTAGGTTAGGCTCTTCATGGGGTACTTCTTCATTCAAACATTGTTCATTATTGTTTTGTTTTTGTAATTCTGGAACAATGTATGGAATGATTGTAGATTCAGAAACATTTATGGGTAATGAAACATTAATCCTTACTTCATTGATATCCACAATCTGTTTGTCAGTACTCCCATTAACTTCATCATTCTCAATAAATTTGGCATTGCATGTCTCAATAATTCTAGAACTATGGTTTGGACAATAAAACCTATACCCTTTGGATTTCTCTGGGTAACCTATAAAGTAACCACTGACAGTTCGAGAATCCAATTTCTTTTCATGTGGATTATACACTCGTGCTTCTACTGGACAACCCCAAACATACAGGTGTCTTAGACTAGGTTTCCTTCCAGTCCATAACTCAAAAGGAGTTTTAGAAACTTCCTTACTAGGAATCCTATTCAGTAAATATACTGCAGTTCTTAGAGCATACATCCACAAAGATTTTGGTAATAAGGAATTACTTATTATACTCGTAACCATATCCATTAATGTTCTATTTCGTCTTTCTGCCACACCATTTTGTTGAGGTGTGCCTGGCATAGTATACTGTGCACATATGCCATGTCTTTCGAGAAATTTTGTAAATGGACCTGGATTTTTCCTTGATTCATTATACTTTCCATAATACTCACCACCTCTATCAGATCTTACAATTTTCACTTTTCTGTCCAATTATCTTTCAACCTCTTTAGTAAATACCTCAAGAATATTTATAGCTTGAGATTTCTCTTTAAGCAAATAGACATATCCATAATGAGAAAAATCATCTATAAAGGTGATAAAGAACTTTTCTCCACCAAAGGATGGAGTATCAAAAGGTCCACATATATCAGTGTGTATAATTTCAAGAAGCTGAGTACTTCTTGTAGCTCCTTTCTTGTTATGTTTGGTTTGCTTTCCCTTAATGCAATCCACACATAAACCAAGATCAGTAAAATCTAGATTTGGTAGAATCTCATCCTTTACTAATATTTGTAGTCTTTCTTTGGATACATGACCCAAACATTTATGCGACAAGAAAGCAGAGTTGTCATTTGCCATACTACGCTTAATTCCAATATTTTGATGGACACACATCAGGGATGCAGAAAATTTATTATCAAGTTTCAATTTATATAATTCATCCATAAGAATTCTAGAACCAATAAAGAAACCATCTTTATTAAATAAACTGAAACATCCTTTTCCAATCTTAAAACTAAACCCATTAACATCAAGTTTTGAAATAAAACTAAATTTCTAGAAAGTGAAGGAACATAGAGAGTTTGTAGTAGATTCAGGTAATGCCCAGTATCTAAAGTAAGACGATAAGTCTATGCCTTCAATTGGGGCCTTCTCTCGGTTCCCCATGAACAAAAAGTTCTCATTTGGGTTTATGCTCTGGATTGTAAGGAATCCCTGCATTACATTACAAGCATGAGTAGTGGCACTAGAATCCAACCACCAAGTGTTAGAAGGAACTTCAGATAAGTTTGATTCATAAATTGAAGAAGCATAATGAAAGATACCTTTCTTTTTGAATCAAGCTTTCTATTTCAGACAATCTTTCTGATAATATCATTCTTTCTTACAAAGTGACATTTATCTTTCTTTCTTTCCTTCTTATCATTATCAGCAACCTGTGATACTTAATTAGTGGATGCTTTATTCTTAAATTTCTTGGATTTTGGTTTGATAACTTTACCAGCTCCCTGACCCACTAGGTTTATTAAATGATCCCCTTGTGCTTTCAATCTCCTTTCCTCTTGAGTAAGCTTACTGGCCAATTCATTAACATCCCATTTATCTTTAATAGTGTTATAGTTAATTTGAAAAGGCCCATACTCTTGAGGTAATGAGTTCATAATGAATTGTACTAAAAAGGAGTCATCCACAACCATTCCTAGGGTCTTAAGTCTTGCTGCAATATTAGTCATATCTAGGACATGTTGCTGCATACTTCGCGACCCATCATATTTCATGGTCATGAGTTCAACCATCAGTGTCCTTGCAAGTGACTTATCAGCGGAACGAAAGCGCTCTTCCACAAGCTTAAGATATTCCTTAGCTGCTACACTTTCTGAAAGAATAGACTTAATATTGTTGGCAATTGTCATTCGCATGAAACTTAGACATAATCTATTAGATCTGTCCCATGCTTTATGTTTTAACTTCTCTGCCTCACTGCTCATATCCGTAATGTCAGTAGGCTTTTCTTCTAATAGTGCCAAGTCAAGATCCAAGACACCTAAATGAAAATTGACTTGCTCATGCCATTCAGAGAAGTTTAAGCCATTAAAGATAGTAACAGCAGAAGCATGTGAATGTAGAGAAACAGCTGCAAAAAGATAAATGCTCAAATTTAGATAATTAAACACAAAATATATTGTAGATTTTCTTTGGGTAAATACAACAATATACATCATAATTAGAACTCTATTTAAACTTTTAAAGAAATTAATAAATTTTATCAATATATATATAGTATCTTTGGATATCCATATTATATTTGATAAGAGAATATTAGATTTTCTTCTTTAGGTTTGTTAGTTATAGAATATTAATCCACCTTTGGGCGAATTCTTAATTTCTAACAACCAACAAATCATTAACAGCATTCTATAAAATTTCATAAATTGCATGACTGAATATAAATTAGTTTGGCCACTTTGATGACTAACTAACTAATTTAATCTTTATGTCATATAATTATACAATAATTCTAATATCAAAATTCTCATAAATTATATGACCGAATATAAATTAGTTTGGCCACTTTGGTGACTAACTAACTAATTTATCTTAATGTCATATACCTAAAATTTTATAAATTATATGACTAAATATAAATTAGTTTGGCCACTTTGGTGACTAACTAACTAATTTATCTTAATGTCATATAACTAAATAATAATACTAGTATTATTAAAAATCTAAAATTCAATTTTGATAATGACAAATATAGTAACATTGCTGCATGCATTAGCCGACATCAACCTTCATAGATTTTCAATCCGCTTCAATCTATAAATATCAATTTTGCCATACATGCTAGTATAACATAATGATCTTATCTATGCATGCCATTAATTCGTAACACTATCAGCCGGGGTTCTTCTGGCGATGAATCTTTTCATGAAATAGATTAATGGCCAATAATATAATCGATCATAACTTTAAAAGATTAAATATTCATCGTCAATTCATTCTGATGAAAAATTAATCAATCATAATATACGAACAAATTATTTATTTTAAAACCTTGGCTCTGATACCACTTGTTAGCAATATAGGATCTTCAATAAATAATTTGTTACATATAAAAAATTTATAAAATATACTTACCTGATGTGGAATTCATCATAATAGTATTTTACCTGATGCGGAGTTCATCATTGCGGAGTTCAACATAATAGCATATAGACTTGAGACTTGAATTGATAAGATTTTGACAGCCTCGTGGAAATAACTAGTTTCTCTCCCTTAACCTCATTCCTTTCATAGCATAAGAGAGAGACTAATCATTTATATATATAACATTCAATTGATATTTCATCAAACACTAATTAATGACTTTAATTTCTTTTAATACCACGAGTTAATGTTAATGGCTTAAACTTTCGGACCATTAACGTCCGATTCGATAGCTCTTCAACTTCTGCACATGCAGAAGAAACAATGGGTGACCCTTCACCTTTCGCATACTAGGCTAGATCTGGCATACCAGGCTAGATCTGATCCTTCACCTTTCGCATACTAAGCTAGCCTTTCGCATACTAAGCTAGATCGAGAAAAGAACGACTCTTCACCTTTGTAACAATCTTGCATTAAAGGGCTAATCTAACATAGAAAACTTCAAAGGGCTCTCACATTCACAGATGCATAGATAGAGGAAATGTCAAAGGTGGATAATGATGTTGGGATGAGCAACTGAAGAGGCTTGGAGAGGTCAATTTCCTGCATACATAAATGCTCGATGAACTGTCCTTTTTGCAACTTTAGTTAATTCAGTTGATGAAATGTTTATTGATTTCATAGTCAGTATTTTTATTAGCTGGTTTCTGATTTCATGATCCAAAGCATTCTCCCGAGGAGTGGAAACAAACACCATTCGTAAGTTTATTGATTTCACCCCACTAAGCTTTCAAGAGATTCAGAAGCTATTGTACTTGAATCTGACTTTCAATTGCATACAAATATCTGCCTTTTTTTTTATTACACCGAACCATGCCCTTAATAGTTAAAAAGTGATGAGGAAACGAAGTCTTGTAGCTCCAATATAGAAGAGTTCTCATGATTTATGTTGACATATTGCCCTTGTGCATTTATTGATTAGTGCATATTATGAAATGTTTGCAATGCATTTCTCAATGACATGATGAACTTTTTTTTTTGGTACAAGCGGGTGATCACACCAATCTAGGGTGAGTCAAACCCGAGATATCAGAGTACAAAATTTGGGAAAGAACAGGGGGGCAAGGATCACCCGGCTTCCAGCTCTAAGAATCAGCAGAAGACGTCATCCTAGCAGCAATCCAATCTGCCGCAGAGTTAGCTTCCCGGTAGATGTGCCTAATCCTGGCACAAGAGATACCCTGAAGGGTAGAATGAATATCACCAAGCAAGGGGATGATAGGCACACGGGCACGGGAGTCCTGCCTAATCCAGCGGATAACCGTAATGGAGTCCCCTTCAACAATAATGTTGCGAGCTCCAAGACAGCGAATAGCACAACAGATACCAGCCCAAGCAGCACACAACTCCGTAAAGGGCACTGTGGAATCAAGAAGACCAAATCCACCAGACGCCAGCATCTCACCGTCAGGCCCACGAATCACAAACACTGAGCCTGCACATCTTCCGCGAACACTACCATCGAAGTTGATTTTAACAAACCCTGGAGGTGGGGGCTCCCAAGAGATGAAAACCGTGCGCCGGTACGCTGCCGAAGCAGCAGGGGAGTCCTAGTGGCCAGGGGTAGCAGAAAACCAAAATCTCTGATGGAAGGTATACTCAGCAGCTAAGGAGAAGGCAGCCCTAACAACCCTGCGAGGATGAATAATCTCATCAGCAAATAGAAGCCGATTCCGAGATAACCATATCTGATAAGCAGTGTAAGCCCTCCTCGAAACCAGAAGGTGGAGTCCTCTTCCCATATCCTCCCTGATGATACTCAAAAAGTGATTACACAGGGATTCAGACCCCTGATCCCAAGGACCAGCATCTGAAATCTGCCAGATCTATCGTGCATGGGAACAACTGAAAATAGCATGACCAACAGTCTCGTCCTCCCTACGACATAAAGGGCAAGTAGGCAGAATACTCATGCCTCTTGCGGAGAGCAGGGAACAAGTAGAGAGTGTGTTCCATGCAAGTTTCCACATAAAGAGCCGCACCCTGGGATGAATAGGGAGATGCCAGATCCACTTCAAATCAATCGAATGCTGAGGCTGAGGGCTGTAAATCTCAACAAGATCTCTAATAGGAGCACGGACAGACAGGATCTCCTCCAAACCCTAATATCAGGGGTGGGACCCGGAGTAAGAGGAATGGCAAGAATGCACCGGCAAAGCTCAGGTCCAAAAAAACTGGAGACCATAGAAGAAGACCAAGCAGAGCGATCCGAACCGAATAAGTCAATCACCCTCATACCCTGCGGGATGTCAGAACTCACAAAGTAGGCCAACGGGACAGAGGAAGGTCAGCTATCCAGGTGTCATTAATAATATCAACAGAAGCCCCATCGCCTATCGACCAAGAGATGCTGTCCAAAATAGGCGGAGCATGCCGGCAGACCTCTTTCCAGAAAAAGGAGTGCCCAGAAAGCTGAGGAGGAGAGGAAGAATTCCAGTCTCATATTTGGCCCGCATAAAGGAGCTCCACAAACAGTGCGGATCAAGCAAGAACCGCGTAGCATGCCTCGCAATCAGAGCCTCCCTCCTAACAATGAGTGACTGGATCCCGAGCCCACCCTCAGTAATCGGCATAGAAACAATATCCCAAGCCAGGAGGTGAATACCATGCCCATCCTGCATCGAAGCCCAAAGGAAATCCCGGAACTGTCTCTCGATCTTCCTCAAACAAGACAAGGGAACAGTAGCATTGGCAAGCAGATAGAGTGGAAGGGAAGATAGCACCGAGCGTAATAGTGAAAGCCTCGCCATCATAGAGAGCCCAGTGACCTGCCACCCATCCAATCTATCACGGACCCGGCTAACTAAGTTACTAAAGTCAGAGATGCGAGGCCGCCTCCCCGTAATAGGTATTCCAAGATAGGATAGCTGATCAGCCTGATTAGGAATACCCATAATCTGTGAAATAGTCCCTCTAACAGTAGGCTTCGTCCTAGGGCTGAAACAGATCAAAGATTTAGTGATATTGACTTTTTGCCCTGAAGCACTACAGTAAGACTGAATGATAGTAGCAAAAGTGATAGCATTGCGAACAGTAGCCTTTCCCAGAAGAATGCAATCATCAGCGAACATAAGGTGAGAAAGGGAGGGCCCTTGGGGACCAGCAGTATAAGGGACCAGAGAGTTGCTATCCTGAGCCTGAGATAGCGCCCGGGAGAAAGAATCAGCCGAGAGAATGAACAGGAAAGGCGAAAGAGGGCAACCCTGTCTCAACCCAACCTCCGAGTGAAAATAATCAATCTGACCACCATTGATAAGGAGAGAGAAGGAAGGCCGGTAAACACAGGCCATCACCCAGTCAACAAAGAGCTCCATAAATCCAAACCCAGAGAGAGTAAGGCGCAGGAAATCCCAGCTCAATCTATCATAAGCTCTCTCCATATCGAGCTTGACAGCCATAAGACCCTGTCGCTGGGAGCTCGCTGAAGGTCATGCATGAATTCCTGAGCAAGCAGAGCATTGTCAGTGATGCTGCGCCCCCTAAGAAAAGCCCCCTGCTGTGAAGAGATGATGCGAGCCATCACAGAACACATTCGGGAAACCAGGATGCGTGCACATACTTTGTATAAGGTGGTGCAGAGACTAATAGGCCGAAAGTGCTGAGGAGAGGAAGCATCAGGCCGTTTGGGCACCAGGGTGATAAGAGTCCGCTTCCAATCTGCTGGAATTGCTTTAGATTGAAAAACAAGCTGGATAGCTTGCACCACCTCCTGTCCTACAATATCCCAGTAGTGGCGAAAGAAAACAGCGGGAACCCATCAGGTCCAGGAGCCTTGTCAATACCAAGATCCCATAAAGCCCGCCGAATATCATCCTCAGAAATCGGACGATGAGAAGAGCATTCTCCACATCAGAAACCCTAGAGGAGGGGGGACCGGGAAAATAGGGAACCCCTCACCAGAGTGCTCAGACCATCTAGACTGAAAGAAATTGAGCATCTGATCCCTGATCATATGGAACTCCTCCTGAGGGTTGCCCTCCTCATCAATAAGTCTCTAATGCGGTTCGCAGCACGGCGTTTAAGTGTAGCCTGGTGAAAGAATCTAGTGTTGGAGTCCCCTTCCTGAATCCACTGAATGCGGGATCTCTGCCTCCAAAAAGTCTCCTGTTGTAACAAAAGAGAGTGATGAAGAGACAGGTTGGTTCTAAGGGTCAGAAGATCAGAATCAGGAAGAAATCCCTCCTGGTCCTCCTTTGACTGCAGAGACGAAATAATAGACTCAGTCTGCTCAACCCGTCGAGCAATATCGCCCACCTCCCTTTTGCTCCAACTACATAGTCTACGTCTAGCAAGAACCAGACGCCGAGAAAGTCTGTAGGTGGCACTTCCTCTGACAGACAACCGCCAAACCTGTGAGATGACAGATCTAGCAGAAGAATAGAAAGTCCATAATTTCTCAAATCGGAACACCCTACTCTGCTGGAAAGGCACATCAGTAGAAATCAGAATAGGACAGTGATCCGAAGCAATTCTAGACAGATGGGTAACATTGGCTGAGGGAAAAAGCTGGAGCCACTGAGGATTGGCCAAGGCTCTATCCAGTCTTTCCCAAACTCTAGCAGAGCCCTGACGATTGTTACACCAGGTAAACTGAGGCCCAGAGAATCCCAAATCCATCAGACCAGCTGAAGCAATGAAGTTTCTGAACTCAGATCTTTCCACTGTATCAACCGCATGCCTGCCACCTCTTTTCTCATTGGCCCCGATAATGCAGTTGAAATCATCCGCAATAAGAGAAGGAATACCCTGGGAAAGCAAAGAATGAATCTCAGCCCATAGCACCCGGTGCACCCTGAAGTCAGTGCTAGCATAAGCACCCGAAAGAAGCCAGGGAGCATGATGTCCGTCAGAAACTACCAGAGCAACTTGTTGACCACAGTAATGAAATGCATCCACTTTGATATTTTCAGCTCTCCACAAAACCACAATCCCTCCGGAGAGACCAACAGAGTCAATAGCATAGGAAACCCAAGATCTGGAGACCATGCGTCGGAAACGATCAAGACTGGTCCCCGATAATCGAGTTTCTAGAAGAACACAAATATCAAAACCATGAAGCTGCAAAAGCCTCCCAAACGCAGAGCGAAACGATGGTTTCTGGGCTCCGCGCACATTCCGTACAAGAATCTTCATTCAGAGGTATGAAAGGGGGGGATCCCCACCCTATCTCCCATCATCTCATCAACAAGGCGGTCGTTAGCTGGAGGAGAACCCATAGGTTCCTTGCCCCTGCATTCCTCCGGATGGAACGAGTCCATGGATACAACTTCCACATCCTGTAGAGCGGGATCCTTAGCGCAAGACGATTCCATGGCTACAGCCTCCTCCCCCGAAGGATAGCCTTCTTGAGCAAAAGGACCGCCGAGTCATGATTAGATGCTTCCAACTGGACTGGCAAGGAGAGAGCAGAATCAGACGGCAGACCTGGCCTTTCCTTGCGACGAGACTTCTTATTCCCTGGCCCAGAGAGGTCAGGAGACCCCCGGGAAGAGTCACTCGTTGCTAGAAAAGTGAAAGACCCCTGTGATCTAGCTTTCCCTCAGTAGAAGTTTTCGCTTTCCCTTTAGTGGTCCTGGAAACCACTCGCTGAGGAGCAAGGTCCACAGGCCGGGTCCTCTTGGAAGGGCCAGAGTAGCCATCATCCCGGGACTTAGGCTGTTCAATTGATGTATCGGGATCTAAGCATGCAAAAGGATTGGATTCAATGCCCTTATCAGCCCCTTTGACAAAAGTTTCTGAAACTTTGCTACAGTAGCAACCGGCACAGGGCCTCCTTCATTCAACTCATTCGCTGAACCCAGGAAATCCTCAGCCTGGCTGCCAGAGACAACGCCGCATGGGATCGAAGTCGTCTTCTCCGCAAGAGCCAAACTACCCTGGGGCTTCGTCACCGAGGAAGGAGAGAGTGAGGCAGTACCCCTGCTCGGCTGCCGACGGGCTGGATTCTTGGGGAGTTGCCATCCGTCGGCCAAAGCAGGGGATGACCCGGGAGGAGCAATACGGCCACCCGACGGAGGATCCTGGATGGACTTCCGGCGTCGGATAGCAGCCATCCAGGGCCCAAAAGCAGGGCCGGAAGACGTCGCGGAAGAATCCGTCACAGCAACGCACGATCCATTGAGATGCACTGATCCACAAACATCACAGATTCCTTCAAGATTTTCGTATGAGAATTGTTGCCAAAATGGGTCTCTGCTTCCACGGATCCGAGTTCCTGGCCGGAGAGGCGAACCTAGATCCACTCGGACACAGGCCCGAGCAAAGCTTCCACGCTTCCTTGCCTTGGTTGCTTCATCGAAGTAAAGGAATTCCCCGGCTACTGTAAGGATGGACGAGAGAATTTCGTCACTCCAGAACTCAATTGGAAGCTGTGGCAACCGTATCCAAAGCAGAGCAGAGTGGATGGAGCTGTCGACTGGGACGAATTCTGGACGCCACTCTGCCGTGATGATAGTTTGTCCATTAACAACCCATGGTCTTCCCAGTGCAAGACCCTTAGCTCGGATATCAGAGAAGTGGAAGATGAAGTGCTTATTTGCCAAGGCAAGAGCTTCAATGTCACCAGTCAGTCCTGCTCGATGGAACTCACGAACGATGAAATCCGGCGGAATCCATCGAGAGAGGCAGCGAGCTAGAATGGCATGGCTCCCCCACCATTCTTCTTCAGCATCCAGAGTATGCAGAGGCACTTGGACTACACTCGGGAACCTCCGTTCCAGCTCCGCCACGACCGATGGGGGAGGCGACGGAGCAACCCACTCGAACCCACTGCTACGGGCCCGATGCCATGTCGTGCCGGACTGTTCAGGCCCGACGGAATCACCAGGACGCGGTTGAGCTTTAGTCCCCATCACACAGTGAAGCAGAGCCGAGAAGACGGATAACAGAGCCGGAGATCAGAGAAGAAGAAGTCGTAGCCCGAATCTTAAAGCAGATTCGGCAGAGCGCACTTCTAACACCGAAAACACGACCTAATGGTCATGCAGGAAAAAAATAGCATGGTATACGGGGAAAGTTAAGGATGGTGAGGTGGGGCCCTTGGTCAAGTCAGTGTTGCTGCTGTTCATAATATCATCCAAGGAGATGACCTACTCTGTTTACATATGAGGATTGGGGTTCACGTCCGGAAGTGGGGCTATCGCCACGAGATTTTGTCCCAACTAACTATATTATGGAGAGGAATTCCACTTCTTTCTATTATAAAAAATAATAATAATAACCCAGA
Source organism: Calamus simplicifolius (assembly GCA_900491605.1). Lineage (NCBI taxonomy): Eukaryota > Viridiplantae > Streptophyta > Magnoliopsida > Arecales > Arecaceae > Calamus > Calamus simplicifolius. Next base: position 783,048 of record UESW01003966.1, on the reverse strand, counting down.
GAAGTGTGTTCTTTTGCCTCCTTGCACAGATGAGGTGATGCTTGGATGTGTAAATTGCCATTGTAAATGTGGTGATGGTCATTGTAAATGCTTTCTTTTTTGTTAATCAATGAAGCTTACCATTAATATTTATTAATAAATATTAGTCTTACGTGGTTGTCTTAATCAAACAGTAGAAAAAAAATTTATTTTGTTATTTTCATCCTTTCGCATATAGCCTTCCAGTCTCAAGCAGTCGCTCATTAATCTCATCCACTCAGCATCACGCAGTAAATTTATTTTGTTATTTCTCTGTTCGGATTATTTTCATAAATGGCAACTCTGGTGTAAGAATAGAGAGTAAAAAGTTAAAGTAGAATCAGACAAATAACTTTGAAAAATCACTGGTTAGTTTTGTGTTGGGTGGTATGCTTGGATGACAGATCCCCTCCCCTCTGTAAGCAAAAAGTCAAATGGAGGAACCTTTGATTGATGATACCATGCTCCAAAAACTGGTCCAAAAGTTTTTCGAGAAAAGTCAAATGAAGGAACTTTCACAGCAACTGCCGAAGAAGAAAACAGTAAGTAGCTGCAACAAAGTAGAGACCCATTGCAAGTCAAAGTCAAGTCAAGTCAATGCCTCCTCCATTATAGATTCCAGAATCCAGGCGGCCGGAAAATCTCTTCTTGGTTGGGTTGGATCGGCTGTAGGATCTTGAGAGAAAGATGGCAGCGGCATCCACAGTCGGTGGAGCATTCTTATCGGCTTCGCTTCAAGTATTGTCCGACAGGTTGAGCTCGCCCACTCTGCAGGAGTTTGGATTGCTGTGGGGCGTCGAGAAGGAGCTGAACCGGCTGCGCCGCACCCTCCTGAAGATCCTTTCCGTTGTCGAGGAGACTGAAATGAGAGACATCAGAGATCAGAGCCTGAAGATGTGGCTCAAGGAGCTCAAAGATGCGGCTTATGATGCAGATGACATACTGGACGAGTTTGAAGCTCAAGTCCTCCGGCAGCAAGCGGAGAGAAGCAATTAGGTGAGTATTTTATCTTCTCTAAGTCCCAATCAAGTTTTATTCAATCGTGAGATCTCGAAAAAGATGAAAGCGATCCGAGAAAGGCTAGATGACATAGCCAAGGACAGAGATGACCTGAAGCTAGGAGAGTTGAGGGATCATGGAAGACAAGATGAGGCAGCAAGGAGACAAGTCCAGTTCTTTAGTTGATGAATCTTGTGTATTTGGTCGGGAGAAAGATAAGGAAGACATATTAGAAATGCTGCTGATTTCTGATGATTTGAATCAAGTTGATCATAGAAATGTCTCAGCACTACTTGTAATCTCCCACGTGAAACAAGGTGGAAAAGGGGAGGAGAAGACGGGTACGGCACGATAACAACCGGCGTGCCGTCCGTTCCTTCTCCAACTCCCTCTCCCCTATAAATGGAAGAGAGAGAGAGGAGTCTCCATTCTCCATCCGTCGCTATCATCACTGGTAGCCACTCCCCCCCATTTTCATGGATCCATCGGGAGAGAGAGAGAGAGAGGCAGAGGGGGAGATCGGAGGAGCTACTTCCGTTATGGTGCCCGGCCACTCGAGGCGGCCGAAGGGGGAGAAGGGAGGAGTGTCCGGCCGCTCGAGGCGGCCGGAGTGGAGCAATGGAGGGCAACTAGGCGGCCCTCCCTTCTTACGGAACCAAGCCGGTCCGCGGCTTGGTTCAGGCCACCGGGCCTAGGCGGCAGCCGGTAGCCTCCACCGGCGCGGGGCAAGCGTCCGGTGAAGGTCCGATCGGCCGTGCCACCGGCACGGTTCATGCCGCGGATAAACGAAAGAGAGAAAGAGAGATAGAAGGAGAGAGAGAGAGGGGGGAGCTCGGCTGCAGCGGCGGCCGACTCGGACCGGTCGGCGGCGGCTGGGCCACCCCGGGGAGAGGCTGGCGGCGGCCCTGGCCGCCGGCACAGTTCTTCCCCTATTTCGGATGAAACAGGGAGCTGAGCGGGGAAGAAGGATCAACGGGCCGTCTGGGCCGTTTCTGTTTGGGCCATGTTGGGCCAACTCCGAGCCATTTTTGAGCTGCATTTTGGGCCCTATATTGGGCCGAGAATGGAGAAATAAAAATATGGCTTGGATCAGTGTTGATCCTAGTTTCTTGGGGTATTTTTATTCCCCATTTGGACTTATATATTGGGAGATATTCAAGCCCCAAGTTGGCCCCAGAATTAAACTGGGTAGAGTTTAAAAGCTATTTTGATATGCTAAGTTTGGGGACTAAAAACTGGGAAATTGATGTTGTAGGTACCCAGGTGCTTAGATAACCGAATTACATTTTTAGATTAGCGCCAAGAGGTAAGTAAGCCATTTATCATAATTTTCATAAATTATTAAAATATGAAAATTATGTATTTAAATGCTATATTGATATATTGCATTATTTAAAAAATGAGAAAATGGATTCGTACACTTATTTGCAAGTGAGCTTTTACTATGATTAGTTTATTATTTATTATATTTTGTAAATAATTTGATATCTATGCGGACAACTGATCAATTGGCATGATCTTTGAAATTGCTAAAGGTTTTATAAATATACATGTGTATTTGACATGTTTAAATCACTGCAATTATGAAAAGTATATGCATTGCATTTTTGCAACAATACATGCTATTTGGCAAATATGATATGAAAATGATACTTTTGTATATGATAATACGTCCCACCATGGTCGCTATGATATGATGTGATATGTTGCATGATTCACTTGACACCGGGACCCAACTCCATAGAGAGGTATATGAAAAACACACACTCATGAGGTGTGCTGTGACAAGACATGACAATATTATGCCACATGGCACCGGGACCCACCTCCATAAGGGGAATATGTGGAGGACACACTCTTAGGATGTGCTGTAGCAGGATATGATATGTTATGAGTTCATGACGCTGGTACCCTGACTCCTAGGGGATATTTATGGAGGTTACACTCGAGGAGGTGTTTTGTTTATGAGGACATAATGTGTGGCCGTGGGACAGTGGTATAAAAATGAATTTTTACATGCTATTTATAGTGGTACAGTGGTTTTATTCTAAAATCGTATATTCTTGAAATGCTATATAGCATTCGTTTCCAAAATTATTTTGAGCATATGATGCATGTTTGATAACATGATAAAATGTATTTGAATTATGAAAGCTTGACATATGTTTATTATGCAAAATTTGAGTTGATAAAAGTTTGAAGTAATTACATTATATTATAATTTGCTTACTTATTGAGTGTGAACTCATTTAAATCTTACAATATTTTTCAGAGCCACAGAACTGAAGATAGGGATATGGGGTAGTTGGAGCAACTATCAGAGTAACTTAAATCCAATACTTTGTTGTAACCCATTGAATTATATATTTGGCATGTAGCTTAAAACATATGATTATGGTTTGTATTAAGAATACTTTGAATTTGGATGATATATAGTTATTACCCCTCTTTGTATTAAGTGTTATATTTCAGGACGCCTTGCATGCCAAGTATGCGCCGGGTTGCTACCCTTAGATTCAATATTGGGTCTGGGCATGACACTACTAATAGTTGGTATGGCGGGGCTTGGAAAAAGAACTCTTGCACAGCTTGTCTACAATGATCAAAGAATAAACAGCCACTTCCACCTAAAGATGTGGGTTCATGTGTCCGGAGGATTTTAGTGTTAGAAGGATCACCAGAGAGATCATGGAATCTGCTTCTAAGGGAGGGCATTCTGAACTCGCAAATTGGAATATGATTCAAGACAATCTCAAAGGAAAACTGCAAGGAAACCGGTATTTACTCGTACTAGATGATGTCTGGAATGACGATCCCAACCAATGGGAGCAAATATTCCTTCCCTTGATGTCTGGCGAACGGGGTAGCAAGATCTTAACAACAACACAACAAAAATGTGGCAAATATCATGGACTTGTATTGCTTGGATGGCTTATTGGACCAAGATTGCCGGCTGATACTTAAAAGATTTGCTCTAGCAAATGGGAACTCTAACAGGCATCCAAAATTAGAAGAAATAGGCAAGGAAATAGTTAGCAAGCTTAAAGGCTTACCTCTAGCTGCAAAGATACTGGGAGGCCTCTTGTATTCCAAACTAGATGAAGACAGCTGGAGAATCATCTTGGAGAGTGAGATATGGGAACTGCCGCAGAATGCAGAACATATATTGTCAGCTCTAAGATTGAGTTATCAGCAACTAGCTGCACATCTGAAGCAGTGTCTGGCATATTGCTCCCTGTTTCCAAAAGAACATAAATTCGAGAACCACAAGTTGATCCAAATGTGGATTGCACAGGGCTTCGTTCAACCTCAGGGAAGAAGACCAATCGAGGACATAGGAGGCGATTGCTTTGACAGTCTGCTGTGTCGGTCATTCTTCCAACAAGTTGAGGAAAGCTACTTCATGCATGATATGATCCATGACCTAGCACAATTTGTTTCTCTGGATGAATGTTTTAAAGTAGTGGATGGCAAGCTGCATAGAGTTCCCGAATGGGCTCTTCACTTGTCTCTGGTCTCTGATAATCTGGACCCAACAGCATTCAACAACATGCAAAAATTCAGAAGACTACGCACACTACTTTTCTTGCATGACTGCAAGTCTGGATTTGATCACATTCCTGAAGATTTGTTCAGAAAGCTAAAATATCTACGAGTGCTAGACCTAAGTTATAATGACATAAAAGTTTTGCCAAATTCTATCGGCAATTTAAAGCATCTTCGTTATCTGGATGTCTCTTACACAAGCATTGCAGAACTACCCGAAACAACTGGAAACCTCTACAATTTGCAAACTCTAAAGCTTGAAGGATGCTCAGTTCTTTCTCTACCGAAAAGCATTACAAAATTGATCAACCTGCGAAACCTTGAAGCAAATGCTAAGTCGATTTCCACTATAGCTGGAGTTGGAAGATTGACTCGCCTTGAAGAATTAGTGGAATTTAAGGTACATAAAGAGGGTGGACACAAGATAGCCGAGCTGAAAGATATGACAGAGCTTCAAAAGATTCACATTTTACAGCTAGAAAATGTGATCAACAAGGAAGAGGCTCAAAAGGCTAGGTTAAAGGATAAGAAAAATCTTCATATATTGACATTGGAATGGACCCATAACCGGGAGAGCAATTCGACGGATGAACTTGATGGGGAGGTACTTGAAGGCCTTCAGCCGCCGCATAAAAATCTGAGGGAACTGAACATTTGGTGCAATGCTGGTACCAAGTCTCCAAGCTGGATGAGAAACCATTTTCTCTCGAATCTAGAAATTCTTCGCCTACAAAATTGCAAGAACTGGGAAGTCCTTCCCCCACTTGGACAGCTTCGTTTCATCAGGTATCTAAAAATAAGTGGGATGGATAGAGTAAAGAAGGTTGATCGCTACTTTTATGGCACTGAAGAAACAGGGTTCCCATCTTTGGTCGAGTTGTCGTTTGATGAGATGCCAGAATGGGAGGAGTGGTCCAGCGCAGAGGGAGGACAACCGTTTCCTACCTTGCAAGAGCTTCTAATCTTATCCTGCCCCATGCTGCAGAGAATGCCTCCACTCCATCCTACATTAGCAAGGTTGTGGATAAGGAGAGTTGGATTGGTAGCTCTACCAGATCTATGGGGATGCCAGGGAATAAAACTAAACAGCAATGCACCTTCATCGCTTTCTAGCTTGGAGATCACTGAGTGTCCTAACCTAACTTCCCTAAGACAAGGGTTTCTGCAACACTATTTGAGATCCTTTGAACAATTAATTATCGCTAGTTGTCCAGAGCTTGTCCATTCCCCAGAGGAGGAAGGAATACCTGCACTCCTCAGCCTCAAATCCCTGACTATGGAGAACTGTCCCAAGCTCGCAGCATTATTAGAGGAAAATTTACCTTTGCTTGCACATCTCAAAATCAGCGGCCATCTGGAACTCAGAATGAGTCTGCAGATTCTCACATCTCTCTATTCGTTGTCCATTTCAGACTGTCTGAACATATCATCTCTTCCAGAAGAAATGTTGTGTAACCTGACAACACTAGAGGAACTGGCAGTTAGCGGCTGCAGTGAACTAGCAATGCTGCAGTTTCAGGCCCTTGTCTCCCTCAAGTACTTGACAGTTGAGAACTGTCCCATGCTCAAGTCTTCTTCGCTTCTGCCATCCTCATCACTTGAATTTCTTGAGATCAACAATACTCCACTTGCTGGCCTCCTGCACAATCTCACCTCCCTCTTGGCTCTGAGAATCGATAGTTGTCCACAGATGACATCCTTTGCTAAGGAGGAGGAGGAGGAGTTCCAAAAGCTGACATCTCTCCAAAGCCTACATATCAATGACTGTGCCAATCTCCAGTTTCTCCCAGCTGCATTAGATAAGCTTACCTCTCTTGAGTGTCTGTATCTAAATGACTGCCCACAGATCCAGTCACTGCCAGAGAATGGTCTTCCTACCTCACTTAACATTTTGGATATCAGAAGTTGCCCCATGTTGGAGGACCAATGCAGGAAAGATATAGGCCCTGATTGGCCTAAGATTGCTCGCATCCCCGACCTGCATATGCTGACCAGCAGTGAGTCTCACATGGCTAATAAAACAGAAGAGATGCTGGAATTGCTAGCTTCCATCAGTTCTGATGCTGCAGTTGCTTAAATTGATGAGAACATGCACCTCCTGCAATCTTCAGATTCCACATTTGCAAATAATTTGTTATTCAGTTGAATCACTCCAAAGTTTGACATGACATGCAAAATGAGACATGTGATAGCTAATAAATACACCTTAGGAATTCACAGAAACAATCACAAGGAAACAAAATTAATCCAGTTACTGGGAAAAGGAATTGTTAGATTAGCAGGTTACTGTTCTACTTATAAAACCACAAAGGCAAATACAATCCTTGCAAAACAAGTAGAAATTCAAGGAAACCCGATCAGAGATCTTTCCTATTTTCTTTTTTCTTTTCTTGTTGATGATGCAGTTTTCTTGAAAGCCCATCTTTTAATTTGATCTTTGAACCAATTATTCATCATCATAAAGACCAAACTAAATAAAATTGATAGATGAAAAGAGTATTTATAAGGTATGCCCAAGGGGAGGCAGCAATTTTTTTGTTAAGGGTGTGTTTGGTGTAGCTTAAAAAAAGTGCTTTTGTGACTTTTAAAAGTAAAAAAAAAAGTTCTTTCTAAAATAAGAAATGTTTGGTAACATCATCTAGAAAGTGTTTCTATGAGAATAAAAATGTCATAAAAGTGCTTTTAGGAGAAGCTAGAAAAAACAACCATCTATCTTCTCTTTTTTTTTCTAAAGCAGAAGCACTACCAAACATGCCCTAAAAGTAAAAAGCATTTGATGGTTGCTGAACATGAACTTGCAATGGCATGGCAACAATGGCATATACCACGTGGCACTTTGATCTCTTGTTATGATTTGTAATAGGAAGATGATGCATGTAACATGGTTGCTTTTGCTAATATAAATCATCCTATTTCTTAAGGTTTTTCTTTTGGTACAAATTGCTTAAGTTTGATTAAATGAAAAAGCACAAGCACCATAACTAATTTTACATAAGAAATAAAATTGGGTGTTTGATGAAGGATTAATACTAACTAATTCTTTTAATACATAACAATGGCATTTGTAGGGGCATATGGATAGCATCTTTTATTGAAGAAACAGTCGAAAAGGTCATATTGCAGAGTCCATCTCATAACGCCAGCAGGTTTTGTATTAATCTCTGAGAATGGAGTTAGATTTGCTGCATCAAAGTAACATTCTATTGTTATCACTCAGCCACAGGATGATATGAAAAGGTATCATACACTTCCATATTGATCTTAATTGCTTGCTTGCTAAATGGAAAGCCCTTGACAAAGATTTCTTTGGTAATGACACAAAACTTTCTCAGGTGCCATAACGGATTCACATGATCAATGGTCTTTCCTCTCTTTGACTGGTTCTCATGGAAGCAAAAGTGCAATGTTTGTCTTATCAGTAGCTCTTGTTAAGCTGTCAGAGGTGTTGAATTTGCAAGATATCATGTCATTAAACATCGTTCACATTAGAACAAATATAGAAATTAAATTTACTTGTTGTCTTATGTTTGCATCACCATGCAAAAGAGTAACTCTAGCTTTAACAAGCGAGTTCTTACCTATGAAAATGACATTAATATGGTCCTGTTCTGACAATCAAATGTAGCTTAATAATTCATCATCAGCTTCAAATTTCTCCACAACTTCCATTTGTAATTTGCCATACCATAAAATCATGCCTAAAGAACAAGATCAATCAAAACAAAACAAAATCACAATTTTATTTGTTTCATTTAGAAACTATAGCCACTGAATACCAACGTTATATATCAATGAAAAAAGAAGATAACAGAGGATTGGAGTAAAAGAAGTTACTCGGAAAACTTGAACGAACAGTTGGCGTGCAGAATGATATGTCCTTCGAGCAACCTGATACAGGCGAAGTTCGAAATCCTCTGACACCAGACAAGTGTTTGTTTTCTAAACTCGCTACAATATTTCTCCAGTGATTGCATATTTTGTAAGCAGTTACCTTCTGGACTCGCCCTGTTTGTTGTCTGTGCTGAGGCTGGGAGCTAACGGAAGAGTGTGGTAGTCATGAAGAGGACAGCTTAGGACACCAAAGACAGAGAGAAAAGCACGCTGAGAGAAGACGAGAATCTACCCGCCCTGGCTTCCTTCGGTCCACTGGTCCCGTTTGGTTTCTACCAAGTAGACTCTCGAGGGGAACGGCATAACTCCTTCGCCTTCTCTTCTCGTAGTAACCTCCAGCCTCCAGTGAGCCCATCGAGGCCGGCTCAGAATAAATCTATTCTTCTCTTGTAGTAGAATAAACTATAAAGTTTCCAGCTGACCTAAATTAAACTGAACTCATTCTGGCCTAACGGTGGAATCATACTCCGTTATCAGTCCTTAGGAATTAAAATAATAAACCTGCTACCGTATTGTCTCAAGGAGTGAATCTAGTCTTTATTTATTTTTTTAATTCTTCTTTCTTTCTTTCTTTTAACCTCATAGAAAACATGGGGCTGGATAAGATATTTTATTTACAAAATCCTTGTAATTAAAGACCAAATCTATCAAGTAAAACCCAATCCGGCAATCCGGCTTTTAGAATAAGTGGTGCTCAATCTGCATGCAGGATTAATCACAAACAACTCCATGGACGCAAGCTTTCATGGCCCATTCAAGATAAATGATCTGCAATATCCGCATGAATAAACCTACATTGGATTTAAAAAAAAATACAACTTATATTTATTTCGTACTAATTAATTTACATTCGAATTTTTAAGATTGATGGATTAATGATACAGCTACAATAATGTATGCATATTATTCGCAACCAGCTCAGCCAAGCCTATGGGCTTTTTCAACCAGTATTGCTCAAACTTCTGCCTGGAGTACTCCATATAATGGAAGTCAGTTTCACCCACACAGTCCTGCAGACGAAGGAATAAATAAAATTAAATAAAATGGTTTAAGATTGTATCTAGTTTTCATAAATAAATATCTTTAGTTGATAAAGTTATCGAGAGTTGGTATCTAAGAATTAGGTTGACATTGTCTCTAGCTTCTGCGAACATTTTGCGTCACCCAACTTGACAGGAAAAAATCTAGCGGGTCCGATCTATTCAGGAAGTAAATTGAACAGTTTTATATAAATTTATCTCTATTTTACAAATCAAAAGATAAGCAGAACTTTTATTTATTATTTACCCGTGTGTGTACGTATAATTTTTTAAAGGGAAAATAAAAAGGACTCATCTATATTATAATTATCTAAGTAGAGATTTTTTTTCAATATACATCACTTTCAGGAAATAAATCCATCTTAAGTTCAATATAAAAAGACTAATTATTTGGGCAGGATAACATATGACAATTCCAATATTAAATATGCCAATCAAGATTTTCTCATCATTTTATTAAGTTAATTAATCAAAATATTCCCCATCAGTACCATCAACCCTTTCTTTCGCATCTCTCCTGGTCGCTCAAATTGCTTGCTGGAAGAGAATGCCTCATAGCCACGTAAAATAAGCATCCGAGACTTGTAATTAGTACGATGCAAGAATAAGGGATAAGTTCCAATTCTCCTCTTAGATCATCGGACGTGGCCGTCTACTCTATAATTGCCAATATTATTTCACCTAATTTATCGACAACACAACATTTCCTTTATTTTATTGGCTTACAATATGAGATTAAAGATTGATCGAAATATTCATGGGTGCACTGGAATGAGGTGCGAGATGGAGATGGGTTGCGTCGGTGCAAAGTAATTTAGGCTTTAGATGGGATGACCGAAACCACCTATCTCAAAAATCAATTAATTAATTTTATCACAATTTATATCTTGATTGATCTACCAAGATGAACAACATAAACACGCAGTACCTTGCGTCTGAATCCAGGCTCCTGGGCACAACAAGCCAAGAAGCGATCATCACTGTCAGCCAAGAATAACAAGACGGCATCTCTGGCCCATCAAGACACTACAGCCACCATGGCCTCTCTCTTTCTCTCTCCAATCATAAACCTTCTGCCCTTCTGTTGATGCGTACAACAGTAGCCTTCTATCTATTTCTATTGACGGCTCCATCGTAGCTAAGTTAGGAACCTCCAAATCTTTAGCCAAGTGCCTTAGGCCACCAAAAATCCTCCTTACTCATCTCTTGCCGAGAGAAAACTACGTGTTAACAAGCATCACCAGTCCATTCGGATGAAGATTGTGTGGAATGAAACATAGCACTAAAATGATAGCAAAGGTAAAAGTGTCCACAGATATACATCGGCCAGTGCTCTGATTTATGCCGCTACAACAAAAATTACAGCATCAACAAAAATTACAGCATCAACTACTATAAAATTTCTCCTGAGAAGGTCAACATATTCCATTCAGAATAGGTTGGGCAGCATTTCTTCGTAAGCAACCCATCACATCTAAATTGAGTCATAATAGGAAAAACTAGCCGTAGCTTGAAAATCCACATATATACACACACACACACACAAAATAAGAGCAAAACATATTATTGGTCCCATTGAAGGCAAAATCCCTTCAGGGCATTTAGATTCCCTACCATGCAAGACAAGCATGCCAGGGATTAATGTCTAACTGTGTTGATGGCACCAACGGTAATTTTTCCAATAACAACATCAATCAAATCCACATTCTCATAAGCTGTTTGCTAATCAACACTGAAAAATATTTATTTTGCCCCCCACATTGACAATAGACTGCCAAGATGTTTTTGTTCAACCTTCAAGTATTTCAGAATTCTTAAAAATTAAAAAGTTCACATCTCAGTCCATCGGTCATGACTCGGTGCTAACAAATTCCTCCAAAGGGGTAGATGTTATCAAGTCCCCAATGCCTACAACATCTTCATCCTCAATATGAAAATCAAAACAGAACATGAGCTACAACCTTTTAACCATGATTTGTTGATATTAAGGATTCTCCATAAACAACAAAAAGAGATTCATTTTCAATCTATTGACGAAACCTTCCGAATTTATGTTAAAGATCCAAAACAAAAGCCCAACATGTCAGATTTATCCGAGGTTCCACTTATATATTCTGAAAGGTTCACCTACATTCCTTTTTTATTGGTGGGATTGGGGTGGAGGGGTCTCAATGTATTATATTCTAAAGAGCAGGTCAAGAGAAAGGACTCCCAAAACCAAAACCCAAACCCCCCCACACCCCCCCCCCCCTCCCCCCCCAAAAAAAAAAAAAAAAATCCAACAAAATAAATAAATAGCAGCAATATTTTGGAGTACCATTGGAGCCTTCATTTTGCTTGAATGGTTGGGATAACTAAAAAAATATGTAGGAACCTTCCTTCATCATATGCTATAAACACAACCTTTTTTTTTAAACAAAAAAAGACGGTAAAAGCAAATTAAAAAAAAAAATCAAAAGCTGCGAAGGTGCATTATGATTTAAAGTATTCATGACACAAAAGTTACCAAGATAATTGAAGTATTTGGACAGGCCCTAAGGTCACAAATGAGAAAGCAAGAATAAATCAGATTGCAAAAGATTATGATAAATAACTGTACGTATCATATGGCTGGTTTGCTTCGAATCTGCAAACATTAATCAGTAACACCCATAAGGAGCAGGTACTTTTTGCAAATATTAATACTTTGTCTTGGCAAGGTCCACCCAAAGTATGATAAAAGTAATCACTTGTTCCATATCCATAAAACAAACAAGAGGGGATCAAGACATGTCTATTTTTCATGCAAATGTGCAGATAAGATATGATGTAATAATCCATGTGTACAGCATGCAGCAAAATGCTCCACATGCATTGCTACAGTAACCAACGATCAGACTTGTCACCCTAGACATGACCTCGGTGAACATTATCATTACCCCTATCAACATGGTATCACCTAAACCATCAAAATGCCTGGGAACCGTATGTATCCTCAGTTCAAATCATAAAAGGCATTGAGAGCTAACCCAGTTTCATCATCCAATAAACACAGTTGTCATCATCTTTGTAGGCAGCCTTGTAAACATCACTACCAGTAGTCATGATCCATCGAATGTCTACTTGTATATAAATCATGCATGGTTATGTCCATGTAATAGCAACCATGCTAGTTTAGGTAAAACAGGGTAACAGCATGTCCAGATACATACAAGGGGTTACATATGATCATCAAACTTTGTAAATGCGTGCGCGCGTCAATTACAATCGCTTGTATTCTATAACAAGAGACCATTTACTTTTCTTCCTCCTCTTCTTTTTCTTACTAAATTACCAGAAAAAAAAATTTGTTGACCTATTTTTCTTCAAGACTTGAGGAAAAAATATTGAAGATTCAATAGAGCTGAGACTATTTAAAGAGATGTTTGACATTGTTAGCTCCACTTTACCTTTACAACCTCCCATAACAAATTCTTGCTCAAGGCTTTTTAAGTGGACCGCTAATTGATGATTTATGTGTTTTAGCCACTTGGAACCTTGCATTAGATTCCTCTTTCATATTCCTTTCTTCTTTTGCAAAAGATGGTGATAATCCTCAAAACAAACATCAAGATGCAGGATCAGAAACAAAGCTAAGTCAAAGTATTTATCCACTAGATAGAACTTCCAAGTCCATGTAGGCAGCAAGAGCCTCCACTTGTATAACACCATACTGCATGCCTAATCTTTCCTATGAAAACACACTAATATTGCAATCACCATCAAACATTTGTAACACAAACTGCTACAAAATCCATATCCTGCCATTGAGTTTGGGCAGGGGTTGTCAAGAGTCAAGAGTAGGTCTGAATCCCACAGCAAGAAGATCTACCTCCGCAATTGTTTCATCTGGTTTGGTTTGGTTCGTTTCATCTGGGTCACCTTTTTCACCTGAAAATCTATTGGTCTTCCCTGTGGGTTTTTCGCTTTCTTTACTTATTCATATGTTTTAGTCCACCTTCTAATTATCTTTTCATAATTGTGTTCTCATATAGGTGATTTCTTCCTCTTATATCAATTCTATGTGATTTTGGGTGGGCAAATGCTTAATAATAACCTATCAATCATAAGTATGCCATAGCTTTGTCAACAAATATCAATACCAAAATCAAACCAACCGTCAAGACCATAGCATAAGTAGTAACACCTAAACATATATATATGATCAAGTTGAGTACATATAGCTTTAAATTATGTAAGCTAGAGCTTCCAATCCAACTCATAGATAGAACCAAACTGTACAAACCCCAGCGACAAATGCAATCAAATTGAGAGAGGACCTAAACCTTTATTCTCCAGAGACATCACCATAAATTTTCCAGGGACATACCCATGTTCGACAGCTGGCCGCTCAACCGTCAGATCTTCTCGACCTTGTCGGCCTTCACGACCGGGTTCGCCTTGGCAATCGCATCCTGCCCAGCTCCCCTGTAATCAAAGGCGCAGTTGTGCTTTTCAGAGTATCGGTGATGCGAGCAAAACACCTCCCCACAGCGGCACTTGAACCCCATCAACCCGACCTTCTTGTTGCAGAAGCTGCAACGATTTGGTGGCTTCTTCGCCGAAGCCTCTCCCGACGGAGCCCCTTCCTCTCTAAAGCTCCCAACTTTGGCCTCCCCATCGCCTCCCGCAGGCTTCTCCTCTACCTTCTTGGGCTCCACGGGCGGCGGCGTAACCAGCAAAGTCTCGTTCGAAGCCTTGGACTTGCTCAAGAAGTAATCTTTGTAGCATTTGGAGCAGAGATTGTTGGTCGCAGGGCTTCCGAAGAAGCCACAGTTGTTGGCGCAGAGGGTTGGGATGTTGGGGGTTTGGAACTCGGTCTCCTCGGCCTCCCTCTTCTGGCTCTCCTGCTCCATCTCCGGCGAAGAAACCTTAGATCGGGAGAGATCGATCGATCGATCGATCGATCAATCGGCGCTCCTCCAATCGATTCCTGCTAACGAATCAATCATCAGAATCAAACCCCAATCGGTTCGAATCAAACAACTGGCAGCCGGAGCCGATCATCGAGACCTCGATCGAATCGAGAATTCTCTTTCTCGGACGGATCGGAATCGAAATCGAGAGAGTTCAATGGAGCGCTAACCGATCAAGATCGCCCGATCTGGGAGACAGGAGAGGGAGGAGGGTTTCGGAGACGAGAGATCTCGGAGGAGGGTAGGGGGGGGGGTATTAAATCGACCCTTTCGATCTATGGGCGGAGATTTTATGATCGTGGGATGATTTTAATTTTTGTTTTCTTGAAAAGGCTCTGAGATCGGACGGTATATGAGGTGGGGTGGGGTATCGACATCAGACGGCAGGAATTGGAGAGATGGATGATGATGCTCTGGATTGCGTCTTCTTCGCCGTCGCCGCCCGGCGGATTGAGACGGTACACAAAGAGCCGTGTAAAGTATTGGAAACGGCTCACCGCTGTGACCGAAGGATCTATTCAACTGCCATGGGTTTGGTCTATGCTCCTGGGGATAATGACTTGTCGGCTTTTAGGTGAAGATCCATCAGTGCACCAGGCTCAGGCTCAAGTCAAATTCTTAAATATTATATATATATATATATATATACACTCTCTCTCTCTCTCTCTCTCTCTCTCTCTCTCTCTCTTATAATAATAATTTTAGAATCTATAATAATTTTTATCATTATCTTCGTAAAGATTCATTAAAGATTTTTACCAAAAAAAATGTAACAAAATTTAAAGTTACTATTTATAATATTTTATAGATTGTAAAATTATTATTTATAAGATATATATATATATATATATATATAACAGAATAATGTGCTGGTATTAGGTTAGTCAAACCTACGTGCTTTTATTGCTTCATAATCATTGTATTTTATTTTTATCCTTAAATTTTTATGGTTGTAATTTGTCATATTTGTAATCGGTATAACCATAGGCAATCATTAAAATTTCTTTTCATATTTGTTCTTTCCGTAATCATAAAAAATCACGAAAATTTATTTTTATACTTGTGTTCAATCATTATTAGTTTTTTATTGAACGTATCTTATGGTCATCCCTGAAATCATGAGATTTGCATTTATAACCATATAACAAATTCTAAGATTTATAATATATGGGGCTATATATTTATGAAAATATAATGGGGAGCCCAATCAATTTTGAATTGAAAAAATCTATGTACACCATGTCCGCACCGCTTCTTTTTATTAATTAATATGTATATATTTATTAAAAATATTATGACAGCTTTAAAATATTTCGATGAAAAAAAAAAAAAATAGAACATCTCAGTTTTAAAATTACGATATCATAGTTATAAAATTACGACACCCGTTCAGAAAGTCAAAAAAATTTATAAAATTATGACAACCATTCGGAAAATGTATCTGTACACAAATTCAAAAAAAAAAAAAAAAAGCTGACGTGCATTAATACCCATTCAGCTTTTTTTTGAAATTTGTGTATAGACACTCTTTTTAAATGGGTATTGTAATTTTATAATTACAGTGTCATAAATTTACAACTGGGCTGTCATAATTTTTTTTTGACTTTCTTGATGGGTGTCTTAATTTTACGGTGTCATAAGTTTACAACTAGGGTGTTATCTTAAATTTTAACATGCTTTTTTTTAGAATTTGTATTCAGATACTATAGATGTCGTAATTTTATAACTACGGTGTCGTAAATTTATAACTGGAATATCGTAATTTTTTTTGACTTTCTTACTGGGTGTCTTAATTTTATAAATACAGTGTCATAAGTTTACAATTGGGATGTCATCTTAAATTTTAACGCGACTTACATTAATACTCATTTTGCTTTTTTTTTTTTAAATTTGTGTAGAGATATGTTTTCTAAGTGGATGTCATAATTTTATAACTACGGTGTCATAAATTTACAACTGGAATGTCGTATTTTTTTTGACTTTCTTAATGGGTGTCTTAATTTTATAACTATAGTGTCGTAATTTTAAAACTAGGGTATCGTAATTTTTTTCATCGGGATGTCGTAAAGTTGTCTTAACATTTTTTAATGGGTATCGTATGTATATTGATCAATAAGAAGGGGGCGGTGCAGCCCATGTAGAACTTGCTATATCAGATACGGTGTACAAAGTTTTTTCCTTTTGAATTATTGGAAGTGGGCTTGGGTTGACATGTGGGGCCCATCAAGCCGGCTTGATTTTGGGTAAGGATATGTGCTACGCAAGTTAATTCAGATAAGGCTAGGCTTAAAGTTTTAAGAACTCCAACAAAAATTCAGGCAAAGTTTAGCTTGTTAGTTGGCCTAGCCTGACCCTTAGGCTTAAAAGGGCCTAAAGCACACACACAAGATCTTGGATATCTGATATTAACTCTGGTGTAAGCAGGATCTTAGGCTTCAATACCAAATTTGATGCAAACAATATCTTAAGCTGTTATACTAAATATGATGCAGAAAAGATTGTCAAAGAAGATAACTTTTAGTCTGTGAAAGATCATGTCCTCATATTATATCAAGCTAAATATTACTCTAAATTAGGAAAGAAAGAAATGTCAGATTTATTTCTAAAGTAATTGATTCAATGAGATACAACAAGGGTTTATTTGTAGATGGGCTCTCTTAGAGCAAATGCACTTCTTAGTTTGCATAGGATGCAAACTTTCTAAGGAAAAATATCAAATAAATTCTAAAATATATTTTTAAATCATAACTAATTTGTAAATCTTCTCACATGAATTTTTGGGCAAAATAGACATAGAAATTTAAGAAAAATTAAAGAAAAAAATCATATTTTCCATCATGGGTTGTGAAATGGTATTTTTGTAATATTTAAAAACTTTATTAGCACTAATACATCTTCCATAATCAACTTATAACTCACTTATTTAACCTATTTTGAGTGATTCAGAATGCATTGAAAAATTAACTCGATAACAAACATTTTGAAAGTAAATTATCTTAAAATTTTAATTAGATTTATGTTGGTAAAGTTTCATTTTGGATTGATATGTGTTAGATTATCTTTTCTCACAAAGTGTGAGATAAATTTTACAATTTAGGCTTACTAGGCACTTATGAATTAAGTATTATCTTTATTCTTGTTTGATTAAGTGTATTAGGTTTGATGGTCTTATAAAATATATTTTATCATATCATTTTAGCTTGGTATGAATCTCATAGGATCATCCTCAATTTCATAGGAATACAGGATGCAATATAGTCATGCATTTTTTCTGAGTTTTGATGGTCCATCGTTATATAAGTTTCTTTACTAAGTCTTCTTATTAGGAATCACCATCTTTAGTTTAGACTATTAAAAAATATGGGTATCTTTTGCTGCATTAATTGATCTTTAATTGGACCTGAATCTAACCTCGATCTAATTCCAAAACCTTAAAAATTATGAGCCTTATCATGAGCAAAATTCAAAGAATACGTCGATAACTCCTTTTAACTTATTTGTACGTACTAAGATACCAACATGTTGTCTAACTCCAATTTATCTTCTTGTCAGCTAACCTTGGGAGGAAATTACTTATTGAAGAAGGCCAATTTAAATTCTTCCCGATCACAACCCCTCCTTGCAATATTGGATCTATACCAATCCTCAGTCTCCTTCTCAAGTATAAAGATAGCAAAGATGACCTTGTTGACATCAATAGACTTCAAAGCCTTAAAAATCTTCTCCACCCCTTTTATCCAATCCTTAGAATGGGAATGGAGCAAGTGATAAGTCTATTTATTATTTTAATTTAACTATTAAAATAAATATTAATTACTTTAAATTTATTAAGAATTAATACTTTTTATGGATGGTTGCAGAATAGATAGAAAGAGTTCGATTTTTGTAGTCCAACGATGTAGACAGCACACAAATCAGGACTCTGTTTGTCCGAAAAGAAAGAAATAGATGATTTCGCATGATTCTCGGTGCAAACTAAGGCGGGTGATGTGGAACAGATGGTTGAGGAGTTTTCTCACAATATCTAAACGATCTTGAGCCCGATTGTCTTCAACTTTGACTAGGAGGAAGTTCTATATAAGCTCTATAAAAGAAGGATCTCAGACAATAGTCAAGGGAGAAAGGTTTTCTTCAAAGTTCTTTTTATTTATTTTTTATTTAGATCATTGTATTTAGGCTTGAAGAAAAAAATTATGGAGGGGATGCTGGCAACAACAATGCACAGCTAGATTCCTTCAACTTGGGATGATGATAAGCATGCAACCGGGTTCTATCTTTCTTTGTGTTAATTATTTTTATGCAATAAAAATATGCTCTTTTTTTATATATCTTTCAAGTTATCTTTCTGATCGAGGTTTTGATTTGGCATACACGGCCTGTACCCTCTATTGATGTGCCGTGATCTCAGGATATGATACATACCTAAGAGAGACAGATCATAGTATGATAGTTTAGACCTCTAACTTTGTAAATAATTAGATAATTTACACTCTAAGAGAATATGCCGCGATCTTCTGATATGGTACGTGCCTGACAAAAGATAAATTATTCTAAAATTTTTAAAATTATTGCTAGTGCAACATAAAAAAAGAAGATAAAACCTATTTGTATGGTGGATTCAGATTCCTGGATTGCTTCTCCTGCTATTTTAATTTTATTAATTAATTAGTTGTTATCTTTTAATAACTGCTATTCTTAATATAATCTTCTACATATGATTTTTTTTAATAAAATAATTACCTTTGATCCATGAGGATACGATCTCAATTCACCACTAGTTATAGTAGTGAGTAGGTTTTATTTTTGATTGCCAACGATAGCGATCAAATTTTGGCACTATTGCCAAAAATCCAGGCATGATTAGTTCATAAAAAAAAAATACCATAAATTTTTTATTAATTTTATTTTTATTTTAAATTTTTTATTATTTCATTATTATTTGTTCTTCTATATAAAAAAAGAGTAAAAAAATTCTTTTTTATTAAATAGTTATTACTCTCTTTAGCTTATTATTTTTTTGAGTTACCTTAATTATTAGGTTTTTTATTTTTTTAACATAAAAAAATTACTTTCCTTCTAGTCACAAATCCACTTTTAACCTCATAAACCTTTCCTTTCAATTAACTTACCTTAAATAACCTAAAAGAAAACCCTAAGACACTTTCCATAAATATAATTAATTTTAAAAAATAAATAATAAACTTTAAAAACTTCCTAACTTGTTTAGATATATGCTTGTTGCATAGCATTTTCATAATTAACTTTAAGGTCACAAACTTCTAATCAAGATAAGGTGAAGATTTGATCATCCTTCCTTGGCCTACAAATCACATCCTTCATTTTATATTAACCCAAGCCTTTAACTCTAAAATTAACTAGATGTCAGCCCCTAAGAAACTCGAGCTCAATAGGACAAGGCACCTGAAAGAGTTAGACCGGGTCAAAATTGACTGATTAACTAGTATCTAAAAAGAAAAGAAAAGTGGTTATTTAATTGGTTCCATTCGCTTACCTAGTAAGCAATGGGGGACCCCCACTAACCTTACCCTTAACTGGCTAGTTGATCAGCTAATTTTTGACTTGAAGGGCTCCAAGGCGGTCTTGAAAGTTAGGAGCTGTCTAGATTTAGGTTAAGCCTAGAGTAGAGAGTCTAATCTTTGTTAACTTGATTGCTAATAATTACTAAACCCTAACTAAATTATTCTTCATTGCTCTTAGGTATGCATCGCTAGCAATCCTGAATGGTAATATGGATTACCTATAAGATAGATTACCACTTGATAAATTACCACTAATGTTGATTACTGTGTTTAGTATACACAAGTAATGCAACAGTAATATTGATTACTATGTTTAGTATGACAAACAGATTATCAATTATATAACACCAAATTCTCAAAATACCCCTAAATTAAATTTATTAAAATATTATATATTATTATATTTTGATTTAAAAAATATATATTTTTAAATTATAATATTTTAAAAAAATATATTTATAAATGATATTCGAAGCGGCCAATAAGAGCCGGAGGCCATCGATCGAAAGAAGTTTTGCGGTGTCTGAAGATGGTCATAGGGCTACTAGACGGCGGAGATCCGGGGCCTAACTCCGCGGATCTTTGACACAGAGGTTCCAGCGAGGTCGGTAGAGGAGGATGCGAGTAGAGAGCGATCAAAGAAAGAAAGGATAATCTTGTCAAAAAATAATTTATGAGATTACCACATCTCTGGTAATGTGGATAGCCATCCCTTCTTATGGTAATCTGGATTACCTCATCAGAGATAATCCAGATTACCACTGTAAGATAAATTACCATTCAAAATACGTACCAAACGCAGTTATCCGATGGCCCCTTTTAAATTATCGATAATCTTGATAGATTACATGCTACTAAATGCCCCCTTAGTTCTAGGAATATTTTAGGATGAGGTAATCCGGATTACCACCGCAAGATAAATTGCCATTCAAAATACGTACCAAACGCAGTTATCCGGTGGTCCCTTTTAAATTACCGATAATCTTGATAGATTACCTGCTACCAAATGCCCCCTTAGTTCTAGGAATCTTTTAAGATATTTTCTTTAAAATATTTTCCTTTTTATTCTATTATATTAATTAAAAAAAGAGAACTGAATTACTGTTTGCTTTAAAGTGTATTGGTAGGGTGTATGCTTGGTCGCTGATCGTTACAACCCAACTTCATACTTGTAGAGCAAACAGAGCACGTATTATAGATCTTAATCAAGAAAATAATCTATCACATCAATTGAAGGAGTACTTCATCCCTTCATAATATACATATTCATCATGCATACAAGTACCCCCAGTAGAGGCTGTCCAATATAAAATTAAGTCCAGTGTAATCTAAATGTTACCATCTTTCCATGGATTTATAATGAAGATCCCTACAAACACTTAAATGAATTCTTGAAAATGTGCTCAACTGTCAAGATTCAAAATTTCTCCAATGAGGCACTTAGGCTTAAGTTATTCCCTTTCTTCCTAAAAGATAGAGCTAAGTATTGGTTAAATTCGCTAGACACTATTATAATTTTAACTTGGGACCATCTTCAGAGGGAATTTCTTAAGAAATACTTTCTTATAGGAAAAATGAATCAAATCAGAAAAGCCATAACCAGCTTTTCCCAGTTAGAGGGAAAAATATTTTATGAAATGGGGGAGAGATTAAAAGAATTAATTAGAAAATGTCCGCACCATGCAATACCTAAATGGCAGTTGGTTCAATATTTTTATGATGGATTATCAGAAAGGTACCGACAAATGGTGGATGCCTTATGTGGAGGAACATTTATGCTAAAAAATAATATGAGACATGGCAGCTTTTTGAAACTTTAAGTAAAAATTTCTTGCACCACATATCTGTTGCCCGTAGAGATCCTCCCACAGAACCTAAGAGAGGTAGAATATACAACATAGGTCAGTCTATAGACATCTATATTGTTGACCCATTTATTGATTTTGATGATTAACAAAAGCCATGAGTATATTTCTTATGTTACTAATGATATTGACAAAGTTTTTAGGAATTTAAAATGGTTAAGTATTTATAACTCGAGGAAAATTAAGTTTGGATCGATTTCTAATGTTAAGTGTCAAGTTTCAAACTTTAGAGCTGACTCCAGGAATATTAGAGCCGACTCCGGAGCGTATCGGAACTGTTTGGCACATTTGGCATAGTTTAGAGCAGACTCCAGAAAGTTAGAGCTGACTCTAACCTGAGATACAAAGAACCTCCTTTCTACGTCAGAAATTAGAGCCGACTCCAAAAAAATTAGAGCCGACTTTAACCCGAGAATAGAGACTACATTTTTCGGGACGCAGTTAGAGACGACCCCAAGGAGAATAGAGTTAACTCCAGCATGGGATGTGTCGACCCCACGAAAAGTTAGAGTCAACTCCGTGATGGAAGATTCTTTCTATTTTGAGCAATCCGATTTAGAGCCGACCCCAGGCCAGATTAGAACCGACTCTAATATGTCAGAGGCGACTTTCAGAACTATCAGAAATGACTCCAACGGCTATATTTTTTCTGGTAATCTTCAACGGCTCTTTCCTTTCTCATGATAAACTCATCCACAAGTACTTTCAACGCTATTTTTTGCATCAAAATATGGATTAAGAGGAGATTTTAAAAGGAGGGTTCCGACCGTTTGAAAAGAAGAGAAGAAAAAAGAGGAAAATCAAGAATAGAAGAGAAATATCAAAGAGAAAGCTTAGATTTAAATCTCAAGTGTTTGAAAAAGAGAGTAGAGAAATTCAAAAGCATTCAAGATCCAAATCTAAATGATTTCCATCAAATAGAAGAAGAAAAGCAAGAGCCCTAGTTCTTCACCATTCTCTGCATCAACATTTCTTTCAAAGCTTCAATCCTATCTTGAGGAAGATCATCCAAGAAAAGAAAAGGAAAAGAAGAAAAGAGGAAAAGAAGAAAAGTTCAACCTTAAAGATCTTCTAATCAGGCTTTTCTATCTTCATTTTTACTTATATTCTATTTGCTCATTTGAGGAGCTTTTATTATATTGTAATCATTTTCTTGATACATTTGTTGTCTGATTCAATCAAGTGATTGAATTAGGTGAGGCAATTGGCTTTGGGCAAGCTAGAGTTAGCTTGTGTTAGGTTGTGTGCTGGTGAGCCTGTAAAAATTGGCTGGGTTTGTTGTGATCCCTTTGTAAAACAATAAGTTTGGGTTGTGAGCTTGTAAAACAACTCGGTTGTAATCAGGGTGATTATAGTGTGTGCCCAAGAGTTGCTTGGGAGTGGATGTAGGTGTGGCTAACACCGAACCACTATAAACCTTTGTGTTTGTCATGCTTATTTCTTCTTTCCTTCACTCTTTCTTTATATTATGCTTTGCATTCTTAGCATCACACTCACTACACTCTCTTTGTGCATCTTCACTTTGAAAATTAATTTTAAACATTAAATTTTTTAAGAACCCAATTCACCCCCCTTTTGGGTTGCTATCTAGGCCAACAATTGGTATTAGAGCTTATGCTCATCCTTTCTTGATCTAACAATCAAGAGCTAAGATCCAAATGGCAACTCAAGCTGATTCTTCTTTTTCTGAGGGACAATCCATAAACCGTCCACCCTTATTTAATGGCACAAACTATTTATATTGGAAAGCTAGAGTGAGGATTTTTATTCAAGATTTAGACTATGAGTTATGGAGTATCATTATCAACGGTCCTAGCACTCCCACACACTTAGTTGATGGATCCATTGTTCCTCAGCCCAAAAAAAAATGGAATGAAAATGATCAAAAAATGGCCCAGGTCAATGCCAAAGCCATAATGTCCTATACTGCTCTTTGGATGCAAATAAATTCAATAGAATATCTACTTGCATCTCAGTCAAGAAGATATGGGATCGGTTGAAAGTTACTCATGAGGGTACCAACCAAGGTAAAGAGTCCAAGATTAATATTCTTGTACATAAATATGAACTCTTTAACATGGATCAAAATGAATCCATTGTATGCATGCATACTAGGTTTACTGATATAGTAAATGAATTGAAAAGTCTTGGTAAGACCTATACTAACTCTGAATTAGTTTAAAAAATTCTTAGGTCTCTTCCAAGAGCATATGAAGCCAAAGTGACAGCAATCCAAAAAGCCAAAGATCTGAACAGCCTACCTTTGGAGGAGCTCCTTGGATCCCTTATGACCCATGAACTTATAATGAAGCAGCATCAAGAAGATGATGTGAAAAAGAAGTGGACCATCGCACTTATGCTGTAGAAAATAAAAAGAGCAGCAACGAAGAAGATGAAGACGATGATGAAACTACTCTCCTTGCAAGGAAATTCAAGAAATTTATGCAAAGAAGGAGACCCTTCCATAAGAGAAAAATTGGTATTAAGATGGAAGGAGAAAAGGAGAAAGATAAGGATAAAGAGAAAGATCCCTTAATTTGTTACGAATGCAAAAAGTTGGGATACTTCAGATCCGAATGTCCTTAACTTAAGAAGGGATACAAAAAGAAAAAGAAAGCGTATGTTGCAACTTGGAGCGACAGTGAAGAATCTTCATCCAAAGATGATCAACAAGAGGTTGTCAATATATATCTCATGACAAATAATGAAGATGAGGTAAATTCTAAAATCCTCAATTATAATTTTACATTTGATGAACTTTATGATGCTTTTAATAAATTGCTTAGTGACTTCAAAGTTTTAAGAATAAAGAACAAAATTTTGAAAACTAAAAATCTAGATCTTCTTAAAAAGAAAGATGAATTTGTTCTTGAAATTGAAAAGATAAAATCTAAAAGCTAGATATGCTAAAGGAAAAAGAATTGATTTTTACTGAAAATCTAAGTTTAAAGAAAGAAATTAAAAAATATAAAAAACATTGTTGACAAATTTACTTATAGCTCGGAAAAGCTTAACTTACTTTTAAATAATCAAAGAGCTATTTTGATAAGGCTGGTTTAGGTTATAAATCATAAAAAAAAAAATTTGTTAATAACTTCTTTGTAAAAAAATCAATTGAAAAAGATATTTCCTATTTTCACTGTGGTATGAAAGGACATAAATCTTATGTGTGCAATCATAAAATATTTCATATGGATATTAGTCATAAACGTTGTTGACCCTGGATTGATTTTGATGCTTACAAAATAATTAAGCAAAGACTAATTATATTTATTAAGCTTGTTGCAAGGAAGTTCAGATGCTTTACAAGTAAGTATCTTCATGCAATTTTTTTAAGGGAATATACTTTATTTTATTTTGCCACCTGATTGCTATCAAATGAATATCTTTAGCCATGGCCGTTCTATTGGCTTGGGAGTTAGCTAATTAGCTAGCTTGCTCTTCCATCTAATTAGCTGGCGCATCAATTAGCTAACTACCAAATTATTTCTGTGGCTTGGCCGAACGATTGTTCATTTGAGCTAGCTGGTTAGCTAGCTTGTTCCTTCGTTAGCTGGAGTTTCATTTTAGCTAGCTATGGTGCCTGTTACAGTTCCTAGCCGAGCCTTGTCATTTTTGAGCTAACTGATTAGCTAGCTTGGCCTCCTTCTGAGCTAGCTGGATTTCATTTTAGTTAACTATGTTTTTGAATGCTTTTGTGCTGGCCGAATGCTTTGGGTATCAGTTAGCTGATTAGCTAACTTGACTTTCCTGTTAGCTAGCTGGCTTGCCTTTTAGTTAACTATCATTCCCTCATTCTTCACTTGGCCGAATGCTCCTCTTTTTAGCTAACTGATGAGCTAGCTGATGGTTCTCTTAGCTAGCTAGCATACTCTGTTAGTTAACTACTCTGCTTTGGAGCTAACCGGTTTTCTTTCTTAGCTAACTATTTTTCACATCGACTCCAAGCCGAGCGGATGTTATTTTCAGTTAGCTGGAGAGCTAACTTCCACCTCTCAAGCCTTTTGAATTCATTTTGTAGTTAATTAGAGAGCTAGCTACCTTTTGGTTTAGTTAGCTAGAAAGTTAGCTGCTTCTTTTGGGCGTGTGATTGCTTTTCCTTAGTTAGCTAGTGAGCTAACTATCCTGGCCGGACGCCTTTTTGTTTTTGAGTTTAGTTAGCTGAAGAGCTAACTATCTGTTGGCTAGTTAGCTAAAGAGCTAACTACCCACTCCTCTGTTGGCTAAAATCGAGCACCTCCTTTCCATAGTTAGCTGGGGAGCTAACTACCATTTCTTGGCCTCTCTTCATAGCCGTGTGGATTGCTTGCTAAGTTAGCTGAAGAGCTAACTATCATTTGGCTTGGTTAGCTAATGAGCTAACTACTTGTTCTTTGCTTTATCTCCTGGCCGCATGCTTTGCTTATTAGTTAGCTGGGAAGCTAACTAGCTAGTGCTTTAGTTGCCTAAGGAGTTACCTGACCCTCTCCTGGATGGTTATTTTTGCCGTGCGATTTAAAGTGAGCTAGCTGGGGCTCTTGCTTCCTTCCTGGCCGATCGACTTCAAGACTTCAGCTGCTTGGAATTAATTCCAGTTTTTTTTATATTTTCAGCTATATTAACTTTTGATCTTTTGAATTATGGCATAGATTTTCCTTCCTTAAATGGAGTCATGCATTCAATGCTTAAGGGAAATAATCTCAACGGTTACCTTTTCTTCCCGTTTTTCTTTCCATTTGTTCCTAATGTATTTAACGGATATTTTTTTGATGGATTGTTATAAATAGCTGGGATTAGAAGCACAATATGACGAATCTAAAAAAGAGAAATACAAGAGAAAGAAATTCAAGAAAAAGAGCTTTTATTGCATATTCTTTGGAGTGGTTGAAAGCAAGTTGTTGTGCATTCAAAGATCATTCATTGCTCAAAGGTCATCCAGATCCATTAAAGCCCTCAAGCAATCAAGACTTCAGCTACCTCGACATTGTTCATTTATTATTGAGGATATTGCTTCAAATTTGTAAAGTATATCTTGAATATTTGCTCATTGTAGGAGCTACTCATTCTTACATTCTATGAACTTTTGTAAAAGGGTTAGAGTTAACCCTTTGGTTCTTGTTGGCTACCTTGTGCCGTTAAACAAGAGGACTAGCCTGGTAAGGTTAAGGGTTGGCTTCCTTGTGCCGTTGAACAAGAGGACTAGCCTAGTAAGGCTAGGGGTTTGGCTGCCTTGTGCCGTATAAACAAGAGGGTTAGCCGGGGAAGGCTAGAGGTTGTAATCGTTGTGATATGATTAGTGGAATTCCTAAAGGTTTTGAGGAGTGGATGAAGGTGCTGAGTTTGGCACCGAACTACTATAAATTCTCTTGTGTTTGTGGTTGTTTGATTCTCTGTTATTATTATTCTGTGCATTTCACTACACTGCTGTGAATCAAATTTAAATTAGTGTTAAAGCACATACCTGTATGGTAATTAATTTTTTAATTACCCAATTTACCCCTCTCTTGGGTTGCTACATCTGGGCAATAAACGTAAACTAATTTGGGTTCCAAAAGGAACTATATTTACTTCTACTAACCATGAAGGACCCAAGAAAGCTTGGGTACTTAAACATAAGATATGATTGCTTTGTAGGAGTATCTTGCAGCCAAAGGATCAAAAAGAAAATGGCATCTTGATAGCGGCTGTTTAAGACACATGATGGATGACAAAGATCAATTCATCATCCTTGAAGCTAAAAGAGGAGTGGTGACTTTTGGAGATAATGGTAAAGGCCACATCATGGGCTTTGGTAAAATTCAGATCACTCCATCCACTTTTATTGAGAATGTTTTATATGTAGATGGATTAAAGCATAATTTAATTAGCATTAGTCAACTGTGTGATAAAGGTTTCAAAGTTTTCTTTGAAGCATCATCTGCACTGTATCGAATCCCATTGACAATAGCATTATATTTATCAAAAATAGTATTGACCCAATTGTTGATTTTGATGATTAACAAAACTATTTGAGTATAACATTTGAAGTTACTAATGATTTTGATTAAGTTTTTCAATTTATGATTTGATTCATTAATCAAAATCACTAGACAAATCAAATTCTAGTTGAATCTAATGTCAAGGTAAGATTGCAGACATTAGAGTCGACACATGGAATCGCAGAGTCGACTCCAGAAATCGGCATAGACTTAGAGTCGACACCTGGACTGTTAGAGCCGACTCCAACAGAAAAGATAGAACGATGGTATTTCTGGCCACAACTTAGAGTCGACTCCCGGACTGTTAGAGTCGACTCCAGAATATTTTCGTGTCGATCCCAGAAAAGTCAGAGACGACTCCAGATCGAGCGGATTGGGGATTTTCGATTTAGAGCCGACTCCAGAAAAGTTAGAGTCGACTCCAGATTGTTAGATACGACTCCAGAACTGTCAGAACATCTCTAAACTCTACTTTTATCTTTTTAATCCCAACGGCTATTACCATATTTGGTTCTAATCCTTCTTACACTTGTTTCTAACTGATAGTTTTTAGCTATTTATGGATTAAGAAGATCTATAAGAAGGGGTTTTCTGTTGTATCCAAAAAAGAGAGACAAGAATAGAGAAAAACCTTTGAAATCCATCAGAAAATCAAAAGAGAAAAGAGGGAAGATTCGAAAGGAAAGATTATACTAATTCCCCAAAAGAAAACAGAGAGATTTCAAGCTTTCGTGGTTTCATTTTGAAGAAATCTCAAGAGAAGAAGCAAGCCCTAGCTTTCTGATCTTCGGAGCTTCAAGAGCATTCTAAAGGAAGATTCACTCAAGAGAAGAGAAGAAGCAAGCCATCAAGATCTGCAAATCAGGCTTTGATTCCTATCTCTTTATTCTTGTTCAATTATTGTATATTTGCTCATTGGAGGAGCTTTTAAACTTGTAAAAACGTCATTGTTTGCTGAGTCAATCGGAGGATTGATTCCGTTGAGGCTATTAGCCTTGTGCAAGCAGTTTGCTTGTGTTGTAAGGTTGTGTGCTGATGAGCCTTGAAAACCAGCTGGGTTCATTATGCATCCGAAAAACAATAAGTTTGAGTTGTGAGCTTGCAAAACAACTCTGCTATAATCAGATTGATTATAGTGTGGACCCAAGAGGTACTTGGGAGTGGATGTAGGTGTAGGTACACCGAACCACTATAAAACTTCTTGTGTTTGCCGTGATTGTTTCCTTGTCACTTACTCTCTATTCTTACATACTCTGTTTTAATTCGAATACATCTAAGTTTTCACTTCCGCTGGGGGATTGTTTTTAAAAGGAGTTTAATTTTTGAAAAATCCAATTCACCCCCCTCTTGGGTTGTTATCTGGACCAACAATTGGTATCAGAGCTAGTGCTCATTTGATTTGATCTAACGATCAAGAGTCAAAGATCCACATGGCAACTCAAGCTGGTTCATCTTTTTCCGAAGGCCAATCTACTAATAGACCACCCTTGTTTAATGGTTTAAACTATGGTTATTGGAAGGCTAGAATGAAAATCTTCATTCAAGCACTTGACTATGATCTATGGAGCATTATAGTCAATGGACCACACACACCTACTGCTAGAATTAATGGCATGGAGATTCCTAAACCGGAAATGGAATGGGATGAACAAGATAAAAAATTGGCACAACTTAATGCCAAGGCAATGAATGTTTTGTACTGCTCATTAGATGTAAATTAATTCAATCGTATATCTATTTGCATTTCTGCTAAGAAAATCTGGGATAGACTTGAGGTTACCCATGAGGGAACAAATCAAGTCAAGGAATCCAGATTAACATGCTAGTTCATAAGTATGAATTGTTTAAAATGGATGCATGTGAATCTATTTCTGATATGTTTACTAGATTTACTGATATAGTTAATGGTTTAAAAAGTCTTGATAAATCTTATGATAATTCTGATCTTGTGAGGAAGGTTTTGCATTCTTTGCCTAGGACTTGGGAAGCTAAAGTGACTGCAATACAAGAGGCAAAGGATCTAATTAGTACCCTACCCCTGGAAGAATTATTGGGATCCTTAATGACTCATGAGCTTCAAGTTAAGCAACATATTGATGATGATGAGTCAAAGAAGAATAGGACTATGGCTCTTAAGATTTCTGAATATATGGAAGAGCCTCATGAATCTGAAGATGAAAGTGATGATGAGGACATGGCACTCATCACAAGGAAGTTTAAAAGATTTATGAAGAAAAAGCCCTTTGCTAGAAAAGATGAGGACAAGGGCAAAGAAAAAGAAGTTATCTGTTTTGAATGCAAGAAGCCGGGACACTTTAAATTTGAATGTCCACAACTAAAGAAAGGCACCCGGAGATTCAAAAAGAAGGCAATGATGGCCACATGGAGTGATTCGAAAGCTCAAGTTTCGAAGAGGAAGAGAAGAGTGAAATGGCCAATCTATGCTTCATGGCGGACAATGATGAGGTAAGTCCAAGTTTTCTTGATGACTTTACTTTCGATGAGTTGCATAGTGCATTTTATGAATTGATGGATGATTTTGCAAAGTTAAGTTCAAAAAACAAAGATCTGAAAAATCAAATGCAAAATCTATCTTTAGAAAATGAAAAGCATGTTGTAGAAAAAGAACTTTTGATAAAAGAAAATGAAAGCTTGAAAAATGAAGTTAATAGACTTAAACCTATAGTTGATAAATTTACTTTGAGCTCTATCAAACTTAATATGATTTTGGACAATCAAAAGGCTATTTTTGATAAAGTTGGATTAGGATATAATCCACTTAAAAAGCAAAAATCCTTGAAAAACATTTTTTACATGCTGAAAAATCATCAAATATTACCTGTTTTAAATGTGGAAACAAAGGATACAAATCTTATATGTGTAAAACTCCACATGATAAAAGAAAGATGATTTGGGTTCCTAAAGGAACAATATTTATTGCATCTAACCATGAAGGACCCAAGAAGGCTTGGGTACCTAAAGTTAAGATATAAATATTTTGCAGGAGTATCTTGCAGCCATCAGACTGAAAAGAAAGTGGTACCTTGATAGTGGTTTCTCAAGACACATAACGGGTGACAAAGATCAATTCATCACCCTTGAATCAAAAAGAGGTGGAGTAGTTACTTTTGGTGATAATGGTCAAGGCATATCATGGGTATTGGTAAGATTCAAATTACTCATCTACTCATATTGATAATGTTTTATATGTTGATGGACTTAAGCATAATTTGATAAGTATTAGCCAACTGTGTGATAAAGGTTTCAAAGTTTCCTTTGAAGCTTCTATTTGCACTGTTACTAATCCCATTGATAACAGCATTATTCTTGTTGGTAAACGTTATGGCAATGTGTACTTAATTGATTTGAGTAATTTATCTCCAAGTAATCATTGCTTAGTTGCTAATAATGCTAAGATGAATGAGATTGGTTGGCTATGGCACCGTAGATTAGGTCATGCAAGCACACACCTAATTTCTAAACTATTGAAAATGGATTAGTTAAAGGTATTCCTAGTTTAAATTTGAAAATAATCGAATCTGTGATGCATGTCAATTTGGAAAACAAACAAGAACTTCTTTCAAATCTAAAATGTTGTTTCAACTACTAGGCCACTAGAGCTACTACACATGGACCTTTTTGGACCTACTAGAACCACAAGTCTAGGAGGAAAGAAATATGATCTTGTGATAGTAGATGATTACTTAGATTCACTTGGGTAATATTTTTGGCTCACAAAGATGAGACTTTCTCAATATTCCTAAAATTCGTTAAGAAAGTCACAAATGAAAAAACACTACCATAGTGTCTATTAGAAGTGATCATGGAACTGAATTTAAAAATCACTTATTTGAACAATTCTGTTTTGAAAAAGGCATGCATCTAATTTTTCAGCACCTAGGACACCACAATAAAATGGAGTTGTAGAAAGAAAGAATAGGACTTTAGAAGACATGGCCCGTACCATGCTATGTGAAAGCCAACTTCCAAAATATTTTTGGGCGGAAGCTATAAACACAGCATGTTACATCCTAAATAGAGCCCTAATTAGACCTATCCTTAAGAAAACTCCCTATGAACTATGGCATAATAGGAAACCAAATTTAAGTTATTTTCATGCATTTGGTTGTAAATGCTTTATTCATAACAATGGTAAGGACAATCTTGGGAAGTTTGATGCAAAGTCCGATGAAGGCATTTTCCTAGGATATTCTACATCTAGCAAGGCATATAGAGTATTCAATAAGAGAAGCTTAGTTGTAGAAGAATCCATTCATATAGTGTTTGATGAGTCTTTAGCATCAAGTTTGAGTAAAATTGATGATGAGGAAGATACATCTTTGATTGAAAGAGGGATTGAAAAATTAAATGTATCTTCAGATCAAGAACCTGAAGCTAAGGATGATGACTCACCTAAGGAAGATGGTATTGATACTGCTCATAATGATAAAGATCTACCTAGAGATTGGAGATATGCTTATGGTCATCCTAAGGACCTAATCATAGGTGATCCATCTCAAGGTGTAAGGACTAGATCATCAATGAGAAATATCAATAATCATCTTGCATTTGTATCTCATATAGAATCCAAAACTATAGAGGAAGCTGAGAAAGATAGTTATTGGATGTTAGCAATGCAGGAAGAGTTAAACCAATTCACAAGGAACCAAGTTTGGACCCTAGTAGATAGACCTAGAAACCACCCTATAATAGGATCTAAATGGGTTTTTAGAAATAAATGGATGAAAATGGCTTGGTGATTAGAAATAAGGCTAGATTAGTTGCAAAGGGATATAATCAGGAAGAAGGTATAGATTTTGATGAAACCTTTGCACCTGTTGCTAGATTAGAAGCCATTAGACTACTACTTGCATTTGCATGTCATATGAATTTCAACTTATTTCAAATGGATGTTAAAAGTGCATTTTTAAATGGTTTTATAAATGAGGAAGTTTATGTTGAACAACCTCTAGTTTTGAAGATCATGAATTTTCAAACCACGTCTTCAAATTACACAAAGCACTTTATGGTTTAAAGCAAGCACCTAGAGCTTGGTATGATAGATTAAGTAAATTTTTAATTGAAAATGATTTTTCTAGAGGAAATGTTGATAAAACCTTGTTTTTAAAAGAAAAGAAAAGGATTTATTAATTGTTCAAATTTATGTTGATGACATTGTATTTGGTGCTACTAACAATCTCCTTTGTCAAGAATTTGCTAAGTTAATGCAGGGAGAATTCGAGATGAGCATGATGGAGAACTCAACTTCTTCCTTGGACTTCAAATCAAACAAGAGAAAGCAGGATTTTCATCAACCAAATAAAGTACACAAAGGAAATACTCAAGAAGTTTGGTATGGAATTGCTAAACCTCTTGGTACGCCAATGAGTCCCTCATGCAAGCTGGACAAGGATGAAGAAGGTAAGAAAGTAGATCAGAAGCATTACCGAGGTATGATCGGATCACTTCTTTACTTAACTGCAAGTAGGCCAGATATTATGTTTTCTGTTTGCCTATGTGCAAGATATCAATCTAATCCTAAAGAATCACATTTAATTGCAGTTAAAAGAATCTTTAGATACTTAAATGGAACTAAAAATGTAGGATTATGGTATTCTAGAGACTCAACTTTGAAATTGATTGCTTATTCTGATTCTGAT
>UESW01003966.1:713827-739454 GCA_900491605.1 Calamus simplicifolius | reverse complement strand
TAGAGTTTGATGATTAATTTGATCAGTTTCAGATCCTTGAAATTGAATTTTTTACTGAAACTATTGTGGAGTCGACACCTTCAGTTTGTGGAGTCGACACCTTTATTTTTGATGTTCTGTCTGGGCAATTAGAGCCGACTCTGGCTTCTGCAGAGCCGACTCTAATTCGGGCGCTGACAGATTTTCTGGTTCGGAGCCGACACCTCGCTTTGCGGAGTCGACTCTAAGTGAACCTAGGTCAAAAATAAAAGGCGGAGTCGACACCTAAACGAACCCTATCGTCTCCTAAAATCTCTCTAGAGCCGTTCCAAACTGATTCCAACCCCTCTAAACCCTTCAAATCCCTTGATTACTCATTCCAATCAAATCCCATGGCTCCTAAAAGGCGTGCGATTGTTGGAGGTTCGACCGTTCCCACGAGAGGATGATTCGGAGGCAAGCGGCGTCATCTTCATCATCTGCCACTCAAGAAGCTTCTCCACCTTCTCCATCTTCTCCACGTGTCGACCAATTAGCGGGTAAGGCCATCACTACCGGAAGAAAAGTTGATTTCGATTTCTTTGCTTCGGAGGGTTTTCTATTGGCCGTCAATTGAAGGAAATGGGATGGGAGAAAGTTTGTTCTTTGGATGTTCCTACCTACCCTGCCCTTGTAAGAGAGTTCTACAATGATTTGAGTAGAGGAGAGGGAGGTTTAGTAAGTTTTGTAGAGGAACAAGAGTTGTATCACTGCCGAGACCCTTGGAAATTTGTTAGAGATGCCCACTATTGGAATAAATGAGTATCAGCATGATGATCGAGTGGTGCCCTATCTAGGATGTTGGGGAGAGAAGTATCTGAGTTTGAGGAGATTTTGGCAAATCAACTGAATTTGGAACTCAGGCTTCTTCACAACATCTGCGGGAGGATATTATTTCCAAAATAGGCAGATTTGAGTATGTCTCGGAGCGAGACATCTTGTTGATGGATTGCATCATCACCGGGAGCCAGTAAACTTAGCTGGGATGATGATAGGCTATATGGCAGAGGCAGCAACCAAGAAGAGATCTACATTGCCATATGGTATGATTCTGACTTTGGTATTCAGAAGCCAAGGTGTGTTATCATGGACAATGAGCCACTGAGAAATTAAGGCATACAGATTACTACAGTGTCTCTACCATTCACCGTATGGGCTTCAAAAAGATAAATGGTAATTGGATAAAAGGAGGACGGGAGGCCAGAGTTGAGGAGGCCAGAGTAGAGGACATCCCTGGACCATCAGTTGCGGGACCATCAGTCCCTGACCCATCTATTGCGGGACCATCTACTGCTGGACCTTCTGAGGCTGGACCGAGCACATATTCTTCACCTCCACCTCAGACAGCATTTGTTTCTGGGAGATTTTCTGATGAGCAGATTGGTCAGCTCAGAGCATTATTAGCTGAGTATGACAGTCAGAGGAGCAATGATATTTGTCAGTTGAGAAATGACTTCAGACATTTTAAGGAAGAGATAATTCTAAACTTGACTTGATTGCATCTACTTTGGATCGATCTGTGGATCCTTGTCATCTGAGCTTCATAAGATTTTTGAAAGATGGAAGGGATTGCAGATGGATCGAGAGCTTATCTTGATGCTACTGGTCAGTTGAAGAAGAGATATAGATTTGCTGTGACTCATGATTGAAGATTGTCTTGAAGGCTTTAAGAAATCACAAAAGGATGAGATTATGGAGCTGATAGGTCATCTGAAGAAAATTGTATACAAACATGTTTGATTGACCTTCTATTTCCTATTGTGATACCCTATCTAAGCCTATCCTACCCTAACCTCTTAGGATTTCTAGTTTACTATACTTTGATAGCTTGTATCTAGGATTTTCTACTTGATATGGTATCTTACCGTGAATGTATTTTGATAGACACATGTACTGCATCTTGAATTGAAATACAATTATCTTTTTTGCAAATTGTCTATGCGAAGCGATTATAATGAATGAAGTTTACTATCTCTATGATTGGATGAACCAACAACCTCGCTCTGATAACCTACATTATTATTTTTAAACTCACCTTATTGCTGATAACAAAAAAGGGAGAGAAAAGTGTATATGCATAAAGGAGAGAGAAATGAAAGAATATAAGATTTATAAGATTTAATATGTTTTAATCAATTGGCATATCTCAAAAGGGGGAGAGAAATTTATAAATTCTAATCAATTGGTATCAAATAATTGATCAATCGATTTCAGTTTATTTACATGTACCTTGCATAGGGGGAGTTATTTAATGCAGGGGGAGCTTAATGATTTTCTATGAAAAAGTTAAATCATCTTGATTGCTGTTTATAATAGAACTCAAGTATGTTTTTAAATTTCATTTTGAAACTTGGCATCAAATTCTCTTTAGGAAGTTTTAAAGCTTTAACAATGTCTATAATTCTTAGTTCAAATGAATTTTTAATGCATATACTCAAAGTTTTTGTCATCATCAAAAAGGGGGAGATTGTTGACCCAATTGATTGATTTTGATGATTAACAAAACTATTTGAGTATAACATTTGAAGTTACTAATGATTTTGATTAAGTTTTTCAGTTTATGATTTGATTCATTAATCAAAATCACTAGACAAATCAAATTCTAGTTCGAATCTAATGTCAAGGTAAGATTGCAGACATTAGAGTCGACACATGGAATCGCAGAGTCGACTCCGAAAATCGGCACAGACTTAGAGTCGACACCTGGACTGTTAGAGCCGACTCCAATAGAAAAGACAGAACGATGGTATTTCTGGCCACGACTTAGAGTCGACTCCCGGACTGTTAGAGTCGACTCCAGAAGATTTTCGTGTCGACCCCAGAAAAGTCAGAGACGACTCCAGATCGAGCGGATTGGGATTTTCGATTTAGAGCCGACTCCAGAAAAGTTAGAGTCGACTCCAGATTGTCAGATACGACTCCAGAACTGTCAGAACGTCTCTAAACTCTACTTTTATATTTTTAATCCCAACGGCTATTACCATATTTGGTTCTAATCCTTCTTACACTTGTTTCTAATGGATAGTTTTTAGCTATTTATGGATTAAGAAGATCTATAAGAAGGTTTTCTATTGTATCCGAAAAAGAGAGACAAGAATAGAGAAAAACCTTTGAAATCCATCAGAAAATCAAAAGAGAAAAGAGGGAAGATTCGAAAGGAAAGATTATACTGATTCCCCAAAAGAAAAAGAGAGATTTCAAGCTTTCGTGGTTTCATTTTGAAGAAATCTCAAGAGAAGAAGCAAGCCCTAGCTTTCTGATCTTCGGAGCTTCAAGAGCATTCTAAAGGAAGATTCACTCAAGAGAAGAGAAGAAGCAAGCCATCAAGATCTGCAAATCAGGCTTTAATTCCTATCTCTTTATTCTTGTTCAATTATTGTATATTTGCTCATTGGAGGAGCTTTTAAACTTGTAAAAACGTTATTGTTTGCTGGGTCAATCAGAGGATTAATTCCGTTGAGGCTGTTAGCCTTGTGCAAGCAGTTTGCTTGTGTTGTAAGGTTGTGTGCTGGTGAGCCTTGAAAACCAGCTGGGTTCATTATGCACCCGAAAAACAATAAGTTTGAGTTGTGAGCTTGCAAAACAACTCTGCTGTAATCAGATTGATTATAGTGTGGACCCAAGAGGTACTTGGGAGTGGATGTAGGTGTAGGTACACCGAACCACTATAAAACTTCTTGTGTTTGCCGTGATTGTTTCCTTGTCACTTACTCTCTATTCTTGCATACTCTGTTTTAATTCGTATACATCTAAGTTTTCACTTCCGCTGGGGGATTTTTAAAAGGAGTTTAATTTTTGAAAAACCCAATTCACCCCCCTCTTGGGTTGCTATCTGGACCAACAAATAGAAATGGCAATGTATACTTAATTGATTTGAATAATTTGTCTACAAGTAACCATTGTCTAATTGTTGATAATGCTAAGGTAAATGAAACTGGATGGCTATGCACCGTAGATTAGGTCATGCAAGCACACACTTGATTTTAAAATTGCTTAGAATGGATTTAGTTAAAGGTCTTCCAAAATTAGATTTTGAAAACAATAGAGTTTGTGATGCATGTCAATTTGGAAAATAAACTAGAAATTCTTTCAAATCTAAAAATATTGTTTTCACTTTAGGCTACTCGAGCTACTACACATGGACCTCTTTGGACCTACTAGAACCACCAGTTTAGGAGAAAAGAAATATGGTCTTGTGATAGTAGATGATTACTCTAGATTCACTTGGGTATTATTTTTAGCTTATAAAGATGAGACTTCTCGATATTTCAAAAAATTTTCAAGAAAGTCACAAATAAGAAAAACACCACCATAGTGTCTCTTAGAAGTGATCATGGGACTAAATTTAAAAATCATTTATTTAAAAATTTTTGCATTGAGAACGATATCCATCATAATTTTTAGCATCTAGAACATCTCAACAGAATGAAGTTGTAGAAAGAAAAAATAGGACTCTAGAAGACATGGCCCGTACCATGCTTTGTGAAAGCCAACTCCCAAAATATTTCTGGGTAGAAGCCATAAACACAATATGTTACATCCTAAATATAGCCTTAATTAAATCAATCCTTAAGAAAACTTCCTACAAATTATGGCCTGATAGAAAACCCAACATTAGTTATTTTTATGCATTTGGTTATAGATGTTTCATTCATAATAATGGAAAAGACAATCTTGGAAAGTTTGATGCTAAATCAGATGAAGGTATATTCTTAGGTTATTCCACATCTAGCAAGGCATATAAAGTATTCAATAAGAAGTATCTGATTGTAGAAGAATCAATTCATATAGTGTTTGATGAGTCTTTAGCATCAATTTTGAAAAAAAAGATGATGAAGAAGATACTAATTTATTTGAAAGAGATTTTGAAAAATTAAATATCGATGTATCTTCAGATCATGAACCTGAAGCTAAGGATGATGACTCACCTAAGGATGATGTTATTGATACTACTCGTAATGATACAGATCTACCTAGAGATTGGAGATATGCTTATAGTCATCCAAAGGATCTAATCATAGGTGATCCATCTCAAGGTGTAAGAACAAGATCATCCATAAGAATCATCAATAATCATCTTGCATTTGTGTCTCATATAGAACCCAAGACAATTGAGGAAGCCGAAAAGGATAGTAATTAGATGTTAGCCATGCAAGAAGAATTGAATCAATTCACTAAGAATAAGGTATGAATCCTAGTCGATAGACCCAATGATCATCCAGTTATAGGATCCAAATGTGTATTTAGAAATAAATTAGATGAAAATGGCATTGTCATTAGAAATAAAGCTAGATTAGTTGCAAAAGGATATAATCAGGAAGAAGGTATTGATTTTGATGAAACCTTTGCATCTGTTGCTAGATTAGAAACCATTAGGTTGTTACTTGCATTTGCATGTTGCATAAACATTAATTTATTTTAAATAGATGTAAAAAGTGTATTCTTATATGGTTTTATAAATGAGGAAGTTTATGTTGAGCAACCATCTGGTTTTAAAATCATAAATTTTCAAATCATGTTTTTAAACTACACAAAGTACTTTATGGTTTAAAGCAAGCACCTAGAGCTTGGTATGATAGGTTGAATAAATTTTTGATTGAAAATAATTTTTCTAGAGAAAATGTTGATAAAACCATATTTTTAAAAGAAAAGAAAAGATTTATTATTAGTGCAAATTTATGTTGATGATATTGTATTTGGTGCTACTAACAATCTTCTTTGTCAAGATTTTGCAAAGTTAATATAGGAAGAATTTGAAATGAGCATGATGGAAGAACTGAACTTCTTCTTTGGACTTCAAATCAAGCAAGAAAGAGAAGGGGTTTTTATCAACCAAACAAAGTACACTAAGGAGATTCTTAAAAAATTTGGTATATAAACTGTTAATTCTCTTGGCACACCAATAAGTCATTCATGCAAACTCGATAAAGATAAAGATGGCAAAAAGTAGATCAAAAGCATTATAGAGGTATGATTAGTTTTTTACTTTATTTAACATCTAGTAGACCTGATATTATATTTGTTGTATGTTTGTGCGCTAGATATGAATCTGATCCTAAAGAATCTCACTTCATTGCTATAATTTTTTTTAGATATTTAAGTGGAACTAAAAATGTAGGATTAT
Source organism: Calamus simplicifolius (assembly GCA_900491605.1). Lineage (NCBI taxonomy): Eukaryota > Viridiplantae > Streptophyta > Magnoliopsida > Arecales > Arecaceae > Calamus > Calamus simplicifolius. The sequence continues at coordinate 733,312 of UESW01003966.1, read as the reverse complement.
GGTACTCTAGAGACTCAACACTGAATCCAATTGCATATTCTGATTCTGATTTTACTGGTTGTAAACTAGATAGAAAAGCATAAATGGTGCATACCAATTCTTAGGTGGTAACTTAATCTCTTAGTTTAGCAAAAAAAATAAAATTTAGTTGCATTATGAACTGCTGAAGCTGAATATATTGCAGCTGGAAGTTGCTATGATCAAATTCTTTGGATTAAGCCACAACTTGAGGATTATGGTATAGCACTTGATAAAACTCTAATTAAGTGTGACAACACTAGTGCAATAAATTTGACTAAGAATCGTATCCAATATTCAAGAACTAAATACATAGAGATAAGACACCATTTCATTAGGTAGTGTTTGATTCCCCAAAAGCTATCCTTGGATAAATGTATAGGATAGCATTTATCCAGGGGATAGCTGAGGGAATAAGCACCTTTTTTAAATTATAAGTCTGCCATCAAGGAATAACTTTAGTTGTTCCTGGATTCCCTAGGGAATAAGTTAGGGGATAACCCATGGTTAAACATGGGTTATCCCCTCTGGTTAAACTTTTTTAGATATATCCCTTCTAGTAATAGCTTTTGGGGATAAGGGGGGATATCCAAGGGATATCCCCCCTTATCCCCTATTTCAAACACTCCCTTAGAGAATATGTTGCCAACAATGATGTTTGTTTTGATTATGTATGTACTGATGAACAATTAGCAGATATATTTATAAAACCTTTAAGTAAAGAGAGATTTTGTTATCTTAGAGGAGAATTAGGAGTTTGTGATCCATTGAATGATTTTAAAACCCCTAAGAATGACTATCTAGAATTCAATCATTTTCTTAAAAATCTTCTTATGATTCTAAGAAAAAATTCATCTAGATATTTAAGTTTCTTAATCCCCCACACTTTAAGAAAAATTTATCTAGAGTTTGATGATCATTTTGACAAGTTTCAGATTCTTTGAAACTCTTATCTTTCACTGAAGCTGTCTTGGAGCCGACTCTATTTAGGTTGGAGTCGACTCTAATTTATTGTGCTCTCTATCTGTTCTTTTAGAGCCGACACCTGCTACTGCAAAGCTAACTCTATTTTGGGCCCTGACTATGTTAGCGATCTAGAGTCGACACCTCGTTTTGCAGGAGCCGACTCTAAGTGGTCCCCTTTTGTTTTATCTAGGGCAGAGCCTATACATTTCCAAATCAAACCAACTCCAATTCATTCCAAATTTCTCTCTACTTGTCTCAAACCTTCAAAAACCTTTAAATTCAACTTCCCTTGATCTCAAATGGCTCCCAAGCGACGAGCATCGGCTATTGGTGTCACTGTCACCACTGGGAGGAGATCTGTTTGGCGTTCGGTGAGGCAACCCTCACCGAGCTCTTCTTCAACCTCTTCCTCTTCAACACCAAGCGCCATTCCTATCCCACCTTCACCATAAATCGATCTTTTGCCAAAAAAGCTATTACCACGGAAAGAAAGGTAGATTTTGACTTCTTTAAATTTGAGGGTTTTCCATTGGGAGACAGTTGAAGGAAATGGTATGGGAAAAGGTCTGCTCTCTTGATGTTCCCACCTATTCTGGTTTAATGAGAGATTTCTACAATAATGTGAGTAGAGGGGATGGTGGATTGGTTAGCTTTGTCAGAGGAACCCGTGTCCATCTAACTTCAAAAATTTTGGGCAATCTTTTAAAAATTTCGGTTATTGGCATGACTGCTACTTCACATAGTGATAGAGGAGAAGCCTTATCAATAATGCTAGGAAGGAAGGAAAGTGACTGATTTTGAAGAAGTAAGAGTAAATCAGTTATCTTTGGAATTGAGGCTACTATACAATATCTGCAGCAGAATTTTGTTTCCAAAGACTGGCAGATTCGAGTACGTATCTGAGAGAGATGTGGTGGTTATGGACTATGTTATCACTAAACAGCCCATTAACCTTGCATGTATGATGATTGGTTATATGGCTAAGGCTGAAAGCAAGAAAAGGTCCACCCTACCTTATGGAATGATTTTAACATTGATCTTTCAAAGTCAAGGAGTTAACATATTGAAAAATGAGCCACAGAAAAAAATTGAGGCATACAGACTATTATAATGTTGCTACTCTTCACCGTATGGGTTTTAAGAAAGTAAATGGCCAATGACAAAAGAGAGGACAAGTTGTAATGACTGAACCTGTTAGAGAAGAAAGAGCAGCTAAGGCTGATATTGATTTTGTTGAAGAGGTCCCTGGTCCTTCGGAAGCTGGACCATCTGCTACCAGACATTCTTCACCTAGACCGAGTACTTTAGCACCCCCACCGGCAACAGCAGTGTCTACCATTTCTATCCCTAGTTCTTTTGATTTTTTTGACAGACAAATTGAGCAGCTCAAAGCCTTATTGGTTGAGCATAAGGCAAGGATTAAAGAAGATGTCAAGATCAGTTGTTGGGATTTAGGCAGCTCTTATACACTTTGGAAGAAAAGGTTAATAAGATAGAGTCTTCATTCAGTTCTTCCTCTGATGTTTTGAAGACTGAATTGCAATCAATTTTTGACAAGATCAAAGACATTGGAGGTAACTCATATGTGTATTCCAAAGTAATGCAGAACTTTAGGAGAAAGTTATGACAGCTACTTCCCTCGTTGAGAAATTGCTCAATGACTTTATGAAGGTTCAAGAAAAAGGAATGGGACAAATTCTGGCGGAAACTGAAGAAGATTCTGAAATGATGTTCCCTTCCCTCCAAGCCAAGCCAAGCCAAGCCAACTCTACTCCAAACAAATCAATTTCAATCTATCTTAAGTTATCTTTAGATTTTAGGATTTAAAATTAGCATATGAAAGTTAGTTTGTATTTAGGACAAACTTAGAATTATGTTATTTTATGCAATTAGGATCTTTTGATATGTATTTGATCTTTTGTACTCAATGACTCAATGCAATATATGATATTTTCTATGAAAACAGCTTTGATCCTTGCAAATTGAATGAATTCTGTAATATTCAATCCTTATATTGATTAATTTTGATCCCATTGAGCTATGACTATCCATAACTTCTTAACCTTTTTATTGATAACAAAAAAGGGGGAGAAAGAGTTGTATATGCATTTGGACTTTAAATGGATATGTAGTATGTACATATATAGGGAAGCTATCTTACTCAGGGGGAGCCTAATTAAATCATTAATTCTTATTTGAATGATATATAAGAATATGTTTGAATTGATGAAGTCTTTATAAAGCATAAATTGTTGTTGAAATAAAATTGTTAAGATCTTGGTTACATTATCTTGACTAAAGAAATAAAATTGCTTATTTTGATACTTATGCATTAACTGGTTATGCATATACTTAATGTTTTTGTCATCATCAAAAGGAAAAGATTGTTGACCCATTTATTGATTTTGATGATTAATAAAAGCCATGAGTATATTTCTTATGTTACTAATGATATTGACAAATTGTTTCAGGAATTTAAAATGGTTAAGTATTCATAACTCAAGGGAAATTGAGTTTGGATCAATTTCTAATGTTAAGTGTCAAGTTTTAGACTTTAGAGCCTACTCCAGAAATATTAAAGCGGACTCCGGAGCGTATTGGAACTGTTTGGCACATTCGGCACAGTTTAGAGCTGACTCCAGAAAGTTAGAGCCGACTCTAACATGAGATATAGAGAACCTCCTTTCTGCATCAGAAATTAGAGCCGACTCCAAAAAAATTAGAGCCGAATCTAACCTGAGAACAGAGACTACATTTTTCGGGACATAGTTAGAGATGAACCCAAGGAGAATAGAGCCAACCCCTGCACAGGATGTGTCGATCCCATAAAAGTTAGAGCCACTCTGTGATGGAAGATTCTTTCTATTTTGAGTAATCCGACTTAAAGCCGACCCCAGGCCAAATTAGAGCTGACTCTAATATGTTAGAGGCGACTTTCAGAACTATTAGAAACAACTTCAACGGCTATATTTTTTCTGATAATCTTCAACGGCTCTTTCCTTTCTCATGATAAACTCATCCACAAGTACTTTCAATGGTTATTTTTTGTATCAAAATAGATTAAGAAGAGATTATAAAAGGAGGGTTCCGGTTTGAAAAGAAGAGAGAAAAAAAGAGGAAAAATCAAGAATATAAGGGAAATATCAAAGAGAAAGCTCAAATTTAAATCTCAGTGTTCAAAAAGAGAGTAGAGAAATCCAAAAGCATTCAAGATCCAAATCCAAAGGATTTCCATCAATAGAAGAAGAAAAGCAAGAGCCCTAGTTCTTCCCCCTTTTCTGCATCAACATTTCTTCCAAAGCTTCAATCCTATCTTGAGGAAGATCATCCAAGAAGAGAAGAGGAAAAGAAAAAAAGAGAAAAGAAGAAAAGCTCAACCTTAAAGATATTCTAATTAGGCTTTTCTATCTCTATTTTTATATTGTCTATTTGCTCATTTGAGGAGCTTTCATTATATTGTAATCATTTCCTTGATACATTTGTTTTCTGATTCAATCAAGTGATTGAATCAGGTGAGGCAGTTGGCCTTGGGCAAGCTAGAGTTAGCTTGTGTTAGCTTGTGTGCTGTTGAGCCTGTGAAAACTAGCTGGGTTCGTTGTGATCCCATTGTAAATAACAAGTTTGGGTTGTGAGCTTGTAAAACAACTCGGTTGTAATCAGGGTGATTATAGTGTGTGCCCAAGAGTTGCTTGGGAGTGGATGTAGGTGTGGCTAACACCGAACCACTATAAACCTTTGTGTTTGTCGTGCTTATTTTTTTTTCCTTCACTCTTTCTTTATATTCTGCTTTACATTCTTAGCATCATACTCACTACACTCTCTTTGTGCATCTTCACTTTGGAAATTAATTTTAAACGTTAAATTTTTAAGAACCTAATTCACCCCCTCCCCTTTGGGTTGCCATCTGGGCCAATATATATCAAAATTGATGAACTATTCAAAAAACTTGACCAAATTCTACAAGTTGGAAATACTTTTTTCTCATCTACTCAATTACATGAGGTTTGTATAATCTGTTCAAGTCGACCCATTCTATAGGTGAATGTCCAGCCACATACCAATTTCTGAGCTTGTTTAGAGAAAGCCTACCAAGCCCAAACCTGAATGGCTCCTAGATCAGGAAATAATCTATATTTGAATACTTACAATCCTAATTGGCGAAATCACCCAAATTTTTTATGGAAACCCCAGCCTATCATTAGTCCAACATCAATTAGGCCCAACCATTAGGAGACCCAATTCAGAAGCATGTCGTATTCCCAATATCCAAGTGTTCCTTAACCTCCACCATATAATCATGATCCTACTTTTGAAGAGAAGGTGTTACAAGCATTGAAAGGGCTAGAAATGAATACTGAACTTCTTCACTCACACACACAATCCATTGCAAAACTAGAAACCAAATAAGTTAACTAGCCACATCATTCAGTGAAAGAGAATGGGGTAAGCTACCGAGTCAGCCCGAAGCTAACCCTAGGAACCTAAATATCCAAGGATCAAAATAAGAAGCCCAGATTAACCAACTAAGTGCCATTCATACGTTAAGATCTAGGAAACAAATAGATAACCAGATGGGTACATATGAAGAAAAAAATTAGAAGTCCCACCACTTGAATAATTTATTAAGCTGGGTTAGCTCGAAACACATGAGGCATCAGAGTCTAATGTAATGCCCAACCCACTAGCTAAGCCCATGTCAGAAGGAGATAAACCAAAAAATAGGGTTGTAGCATCATTCCCAAATAGACTTAAGTCCAATCAAAATTCAGCCCAATTCGATAAGATTTTGAAGGTTTTTAAGAAAGTTAAAGTAAACATCCCTTATTGGACATGCTCCAACAGGTCCCAACTATACCAAATTTTTTAAGGATCTATGTACCAAAAAGAAGACCACCATATGCCTAAGAAAGCCTTTCTAGCAGCCAATATGAGCTCTTACCTATCAAACCATATGCCAGTGAAATAAAAAAATCCAGGGTCACCCACTATTTTATGCATTATGGGGAACACCCTCATAAATAGGGCTTTATTAGACTTAGGAGCAAGTGTTAATATATTGCCATACTCTGTGTATGAGCAACTAGGGTTGGAAGAACTAAAGCCTACAAAATAACCCTATAACTAGTAGATCACTCTTTGAAAGTACCCAAAGGTATAGTAAAGGATGTATTGATCAAAGTTGATGACTTTATCTATCCAATGAACTTTGTAATTTTAGAACTGAACCGGTGATAAACTCAAAGAGCCACATCCCAATAATTTTAGGTAGACCATTTTTGGTCACAGCTAATGCCCTAATTAATTGCCAAAATGGATTAATAAAACTTTTTTTGAAAATATGTTAATTGATCTTAATATTTTTAATCTTACCAATACACATCAAACGAGCAACTCAAATTATGTTCAGGATACTATTTATGATCCAATTGACCTTAGTGACAAAGAGCTTGACCTAGAAATCTACATAAACCAAGATGGAGAGCAAATTAATGAGGTTGCTATAATTGATAAAAAATCAAGATGAAAACTTTCAATTGAACCACTAGAGAAAGTACTTGAACCATTACCCAAACCATCAATAAAGGAAGCACCCAAATTAGAACTGAAACCACTTCCCAAGCATTTCAACTATGCATACCTAGGTCCATCAAAAACCCTGCCTATGATTATTTCAACTAACCTAGACTCTCACAAGAAGGAAAACTATTGAATGAGAATAAAGAAGTGTTAGGATGGACCATGGCTAATATAAAAGGGATTAGCCCCTCGATTGTTTAACATAGGATTCACTTAAGTGAGAAAACCAAGCCCATAAGAGACCCCCAAAGAAAAACTTAAACCAATCATAAAGGAAGTAGTAAGGAAAGAGATCATCAAACTCCTTGATAATGGTAATTAAAATGAGCCATGACGTCTGGCTGAAGATGTTAAACTTAGCACTTTTTGGGAGGCAACCCAAAATTTTTATGTTCTGATCTTTTTTTAAAATTTTTATTTTTAGGAATAAGAGATTGCTCTGCATAATCACTTCTAACATTACACAAGGCATATCTCGTCCAGATAGTATTTCTTCTTATTTTATTCTTTCTTACTCCATTGAGGACAATGTGAATTAAGTTGAGGAGTAAGAAAAACCTTTTTCAAAATATTTTGAAAACACCTTGGCAATTTTTAAAAATTTTAAATTTTTTTATAAATCATGTGTCATGAAAGAAATTCTTAGCAAAATTGACTAGGAAAAGGTAACAGAGTTAAAAAATATTGGCTAATTACTGTAGTGAACCAAGGAGTAGACTAGCTGTCAGACTTTTAGTGGCATACTTAGGTCATCTAAAGGCTATTAGTACTTTCATTGCACATGCATACTGACAAGGTAAACTAGGTATTAATTGTAAGGTCAATTAGAGATTCAATCACTATTGAAAATTGGTAATTGATATATACTTCAATGAGAAAAACTTGAATTTAAGGAAAGAGCTACTTGCCTGATAAAAATAAAAATATATATATATATATATATGTAAAAAAAGTAAGTCTAAACATTAGTTTTTCATCAGTAATGGGGCACCTTCGCCTAAGTAAGCATTGTTATTCGCATCAAAAAGTGGGCAGTGTGAAGATATCACTAAAAAAAAAAAAAAAAATAAAAAGTAAAAAAATATATATAGATAGTGTAAAAGCTATCTTAGGTCAGGTGCTTAATTTGAGGCTATATTAAAAATTGATCAAAGTAAGTGATAAGTGAATATACCATTGTTCATTACAAACTAGTACCGAAATACTAAGTTAGCCATCACAAATACAAGTGTTGTAAATCTATGAATGAACTCTAATAAAGTTTCTAATAGTTCTAACTACGAAATTTACTTCTAAAACTCAATACTTAGTTAGTGATACTAGTTAGCTTCTTTCAACCTTAAGCCTAAATTTAATTTAATCTTAGTAACACATGATTTTATTTTAATTACATAGCTAAGGGATTAGCTATTAAGTTTGGGAGTGTGATAAGTCTATTATTATCCTAATTTAACCATTAAAATAAATATGTATTACTTTAAATTTATTAAGAATTGATACTTTTTATGGATGGTTACAGAAAAGGAGCATATAGATGGAAAGAACTTAATTTTTAGAGTCCAACGATGCAGAAGCACTCAAATCAGGACTCTATTTGCTTGAAAAGAAAGAAAAAGATAATTTCACATGATTCTCGATGAAACTAAGGCAGATGATGTGGAACGGATGGCTGAGGAGTTTTCTTACAATATCTAAACAATCTTGAGTCCGATTGACTCCAACTTTGACTAGGAGGAAGCTCTAGACAAGCTCTATAAAAGGAGGACCTTAGGCAATAGTCAAGGGGAGAAAGTTTTCTTCAAAGTTCTTTTATTTTTCTTTTATTTAGATCATTGTATTTAGGCCTGAAAGAGAAAAATTATGGAGGGGATGCTGGCAATAGCAATGCGCGGCTAGATTTCTTTAACTTGGGATGATGATGAAGCATGTAACCAGGTTCTATCTTTCTTTTTGTTATTTATTTTTATGCAATAAAATATTCTCTTCTTTCATATATCTTTCAAGTTATCTTTCTGATCGAGGTTTTGATTTGGCATACACAATCTGTACCCTCTATCGATGTGCCATGATCTCAGAATATGGTATGTACCTAAAAGAGAAAGATCGTAGTATGGTAGTTTAGAGATCTAACTTTATAAATAATTAGATAGTTTATACTCTAAGAAGATGTGCCATGATCTTCTGATACGGTACGTGCCTGATAAGAAATAAATTATTCTAACCTTGAATTTGCAAAAATTATTACTAGTGCAACATAAAGAAAAGAAGATAAAATCGGTTTGCATGGTGGATTCAGATTTCTGGGTTACTTTTCCTGCTATTTTAATTTTATTAATTAATTAGTTATTATCTTTTAATAACTGCTATTCTTAATATAATCTTTTACAGATAAATTTTCTTTTCTTTTTCATAAAATAATTATCCTTGATCCCTGAGGATACGATCCCGATTCACCACTAGCTATAGTAATGAGTAAGCTTTATTTTTGATCGCCAACAACAGCGATCAACAAGCCTTTTGAAATCCAAATGGAGTTGCTGTTGCTGAGATTGTAACTCCTGCTCCATGAATTGTTGCTACGGCTTCGCCATTTGCTACATCTTCATCATTTGTTGCTGTTGTATTTCCATCATTTAGTATGGAGTTTATAAAAGTCTTCATCATTTAAGAGGATAAATAATTAGCTTGTCCTCCCAAATGAATCTTGGATGAATGCTCCACATGCTCCCCTCATTGAAAAGTGTCATCAACTCAAGAAAATTGGGCATCTCTTTATCGAAATTACTGATCTGTCAGGTCCATCATTTGGTATAACCTCTCTCTCCTCATCCACGTCAATGATCACAAGATAATCAAATACATTCCAAATCAATTAAGTCAACATCTCCGATTAATTTTAGGCCTCGACATTAATAATGTAAATTCTACTAATGAAATCCACTAGAAGGATATCTCCATAAAAATACTCATTTGGTATAAAACTCAAAATTCAATTTTTAATGGTTCAAATTCAAACTTCCACTAATAGATACAATAGAATAGATCAAAATCACAATATAAATAACATGATGCTATCTTAATCATATTTATCACCAATTGCAACTTTCAAATGCTATATTGTATCTAAAACTCTTAGATTATATTTTAAACTAAAGTCTCATCTAAGGCATGTATATCTCAAGGCTATCATGTTTCCACTTTCCTTGAGTTTCTTCAATATAATCTTATCGCCAACAACGGAGTCTTTTCTCCAAAAGATTAGTATCAAGTTCTTATGCTCAGCAAAGGATTAATATCTGGCCAACAATAGAGTCTTTTCTCTGAAGGGTTAGTGTCAAGTTCTTATGCTCAGCAAAGGATTAATATGAAGTACTCAAAGGACTTTATAACCAGTGATGGGGCTAGTGGGCCCCATGGGCCATAATAACAGCATCTGAGCTTGGCCTCAGTAAATCGACCTTTCTTTCTTGGTCCCAGCAAGTTCTCGATAGGCCCAGCAAGTCCAAGGCAGTCTCCCCGAGTTCGCCATTTTTTCTCTCTCCTCCAGCCCGATCATCCCGGCTCAGCCCCGAGCTCCCTCGGTGGCCCCGAGCCCCTCGGTTGCCCCTCCATCTCCTTCCTGAGTTTGCTGCTCCCAGCCTCCCAACACCTCCGTCCCAGTCCTCCGCGGCCTCTCCTGTCTTCAACTCCCAAAGCCCCTGCTTCCGGTTCTAGCCATGATCGTCCCCATCGCCCTTCATCAGATCCTTCGGACCCATGTCCTGGCTCTCCACGAACCGCCATCTCCTAGCTCCTGCCTTTCTCTCGGTGTTATTGACGAGGAGCTTGGTTAATTAGTTAGCACCATTCGAACTCCTGGTCCTGTCCTCTAAACCTCTTCATCAGGCTCACCTCCCTCTGTCGCAACTAGAAGCTGAAGGTTGGTCCTTCGTCGTCCAAAGCATCCGTTCTTAGGATTTCGAGAGCCATGAGCTCGGGTAATCAGAGGATTATAAGAGGTGCAGCAGCGGGGCTGCCCCCAGACTCCCTGCCGCCCATCTTCAATGGCCTCGACGCTCGATAGATGCCTCGTCTCTTGTTCTTAACGGCCTTTCCCAGCCGTCCAACTTCCTCAAAGGCTCTCGACGGCCGAGCTGCTCTCAATGGCCTGTCCTCGATGGCCTCGGTAGAGCTTCGCCCTCGGCGGTCCTAGGTCTTCCATGACGACCTCCGGCTTCTCCCCGGCCTTCTCCGAACGGGTGCCCCTAACTCTGCCCCCCGACTCTGTTCCAAGGCTGGGGTCACAATGTTAGAAATCGAACAGGAAACAAGAGCAACATCTTGCAACCGATTTACTTTAGGAATAAGCAACACAACCAAAATAACAGATTAACACGAATGAAGGAGTTAGCAAAAGAATAGAGAAGATTTTCTTCCTTGATTCCCCAGTACACTAACGCCCTTTTATAGGCTTATGAAACATCGTGTGATAGTGGAACACTATACACGGAAACAGAAACGGAAACACAAACTACCCTATTACTCGTTAAACAAAAGACCCATTCAAAAAAAAATAGAGCCTAAAGACTCGTTCAAAACAAAGCAGAGCACTCGTTGTTGCATCAATTTCCAACACTCCCCCTTGATTTATTATCATCTTCTGTGATAATAAATCAACAATATCAATGACAAATAATCCTTCGTTCCATGGGCGAACGAAGCATATTGGAATTCGGCATCACTTTATTAGAGAAATTGTTGCAGAAGGATTGGTAGACTTGCACCACTGTTCGATGAATAACCAAGTTGCTGACATCATGACCAAGGCTTTATCTTATGAGAAATTCTCTAATCTTCGTGATTTACTTGTGTCAATAGTTTTGCATCAAGGGGAGTGTTGGAAATTGATGCAACAACGAGTGCTCTGCTTTGTTTTGAACGAGTCTTTAGGCTCTGTTTTTTTTTTTTTTGAATGGGTCTTTTGTTTAACGAGTCAATAGGGTAGTTTTTGTTTCCGTTTCTGTTTCTGTGTATAGTGTTCCACTATCACACGATGTTTCATAAGCCTATAAAAGGGCATTAGTGTTCTGGGGAATCAAGGAAGAAAATCTTCTCTGTTCTTTTGCTAACTCCTTCATTCATGTTAATCTGTTATTTTGGTTGTGTTGCTTATTCCTAAAGTAAATCGGTTGCAAGCTGTTGCTCTTGTTTCCTGTTCGATTTCTAACATTGTGGTATCAGAGCACTAGGCAGAAATCACATTGCGTGAGCATCCGCTGGGACCATCGCAATGCTTTGTTTTAATTAAACAGTCGGATGCTCACGCAATGTGATTTCTGCCCAGTGCTCTGATACCACAATGTTAGAAATCGAACAGGAAACAAGAGCAACAGCTTGCAACCGATTTTCTTTAGGAATAAGCAACACAACCAAAATAACAGATTAACATGAATGAAGGAGTTAGCAAAAGAACAGAGAAGATTTTCTTCCTTGATTCCCCAGTGCACTAACGCCCTTTTATAGGCTTATAAAACATCGTGTGATAATGGAACACTATACATGGAAACAGAAATGGAAACAAAAACTACCCTATTGACTCGTTAAACAAAAGACCCATCCAAGTATATTGCAGCTATATCTACAGCGTGTCAAGCAATATGGATTCGAAGGGTTCTTGAAGATCTTCATCAGACTCAACTTGATGCTACTACCATCTTCTGTAATAATAAATCAACAATATCAATGACAAATAATCCTTCATTCCATGGGCGAACGAAGCATATTGGAATTCGGCATCACTTTATTAGAGAAATTGTTGCGGAAGGATTGGTAGACTTGCACCACTGTTCGACGAATAACCAAGTTGCTGACATCATGACCAAGGCTTTATCTTATGAGAAATTCTCTCATCTTCGTGATTTACTTGGTGTCAATAGTTTTGCATCAAGGGAGAGTTGGAAATTGATGCAATAACGAGTGCTCTGCTTTATTTTGAATGAGTCTTTAGGCTCTGTTTTTTTTTTTTTTTTTGAATGGGTCTTTTGTTAACGAGTCAATAGGGTAGTTTCTATTTCCGTTTCTGTTTCCGTGTATAGTGTTCCACTATCACACGATGTTTCATAAGCCTATAAAAGGGCGTTAGTGTACTGGGGAATCAAGGAAGAAAATCTTCTCTGTTCTTTTGCTAACTCCTTCATTCGTGTTAATATGTTATTTTGGTTGTGTTGCTTATTCCTAAAGTAAATCGGTTGCAAGCTATTGCTCTTGTTTCCTTGATTCCTCAGTACACTAACGCCCTTTTATAGGCTTATAAAACATAGTGTGATAGTGGAACACTATACACGGAAATAGAAACGGAAACAGAAACTACCCTATTGACTGTTAAACAAAAGAACCATTTTGACAGTCAACATGGCAGCTAACAAAATGTTTCCTTTGGAATTTTCGTGTCTTGATGACCATGCTCTTGTTTCTAGTTTAAAGGATGACTCTTTGTTATGGCATATGAGATATGGACATTTGAACTATGGTGGCTTGAAGTTACTACAACAGAAGAATATGGTGCTTGGATTACCCAACATTGAAAATGTAGAGCTCATTTGTAAGGATGCATCTATGGAAAACATCATAGAACATCTTTCCAATAAAGCAGTCATGGAGAGCACAAAAGCCACTACAGCTAGTGCATGTAGACATCTGTGGGCCTATGCAAACTCCTACATTGAATGTGAGTAAATATTTTCTCTTATTTGTGGATGATTTCAGCAGGATGAGTTGGGTGTATTTCTTAAAGTTTAAGCATGAAGCCTTCTCTAAGTTTTTGATATTCAAGGCATATGTTGAGATACTACATTAAGACCTTGAGGACAGATCATGGGGGAGAATTTTTATCTAATGAGTTTCAGTCCTTTTGTGAAATGAATGGAATTCACAGGCAGTTAACAATGAGTTACACACCGGAGCAAATGGCGTGGCCGAAAGGAAGAATCGGACAATAGTTGAGATGGCTAGAAGCATGCTGAAAGCTAAAAATCTACCAAACTATTCTAGGGCAGAAGCTGTCGCAACCTCAGTATATTTACTAAATAGGTCTCCTACAAAGGCTGTTCAAAATCGTACTCCATATGAAGCTTGGTGTGGACAGAAACCTCAAGTAAGTTATTTAAGAATATCTGGTTCTCTTGCCTATGCTCATGTAAATTCTGAAATTAGGCATAAACTTGATGAGAAAAGTTTAAAGTGTATCTTTATTGGATACAGTGAGCAAACCAAAGGTTATCGCTTATTTGATCCCATTACTAAGAAGCTTATTATGAGTAGGGATGTAATTTTTGATGAGAATGGGTGTTACAGCATGAATGAAGTTGAACAGGTTCCTTTAAGATTTATGGAGATGGAGCAATCACATACTTCGTCAACCACTAGGGAGGAACGTGTTACTTCTATTATCTCTCCAACTGTAGACTCATCATCCTTGAATCTTAAAAGTTCTCCACGGAGATTAGAACACAAGAAGTTGTTCGTGAGCCATCCGGTTCTGAATCTCCTCCAAGGAAGGTAAAGTCTTTAAGGGAAATATATGAATCATGTAACTATGCACTTGCAGCAATAGAACCATCTTGTTTTCAGGAAGCAATTCAAAGGGAAGAATGGAAGCAAGCTATGGAAAGTGAAATTTCAGCAATTGAAAGAAATAACACATGGGAGCTAGTAGACTTGCCAGAAGGGAAGAATGCAATAGGATTGAAATGGATTTTCAAAACCAAGTACAATGCTGATGGCTGTATACAGAAGTACAAGGCACGACTCGTCGCAAAGGGGTATGAACAACAAGAAGGTATTGATTTCTTTGAAACATATTCTCCCATTGCTAGAATTGAAACAATAAGAATTGTATTAGCTCTAGCTGCACAGAAGGAATGGTTAGTCTACCAATTTGATGTTAAATCAGCATTTCTTAATGGTGTGTTGGAAGAAACTTTATTTGTTGAGCAACCACAGGGATTTGCAGTTCAAGGCATGGAGGAGAAGGTGTACAAGCTGCGAAAGGCACTATATGGGCTAAAACAGGCTCCAAGGGCTTGGTACAGTAGAATAGATGCCTATTTTCAAGAAAATGGTTTTTACAGAAGTAAAAATGAACTAACTCTCTATATCAAGGTGAAAGGTAAAGATATTCTTATTGTGTCATTATATGTTGATGATATGATTTATACTGGATCTTCATGCTCTCTTATTGAAGAGTTTAAGATGAGAATGATGAATGAATGTGAAATGACTGATCTGGTCTCTTACATTACTTTTTGGGTCTTGAAATTAAGCAAACACAAAAAGGAATTTTTCTTTCTCAGGAGAAGTATGCATATGGTTTATTAAAGAAATATAATATGGAAAATTGCAAAGGTAGTAGTACTCCAATGAATGTAGGAGAAAAGTTATGTCTAGATGATGGATCTGGAAAGGTTGATGCAACATATTTTAGAAAATTAATTGGAGGACTGATGTATTTGACTCATACTCGGCCAGATGTTATGTTTGCTGTCTGTTTAGTTTCAAGATTTATGCACAACCCTTCAAAGCATCATTTGGGAGCAGCAAAACACATTCTGAGATACATTCATGGCACCATTGATTTTGGGATTTGGTATTTTTCAGGTACTGACTTCAAGCTTACTGGTTTTACTGATAGTGATTGGGCAGGTTCTTTGGATGACAGGAAAAGCACATCAGGTTATTTCTTCACTCTTGGATCTGGAATCATCTCTTGGACATCAAAGAAGCAAGCCACGACAGCCTTATCATCCTCTGAAGCAGAGTATATTACAGCTACATCTACAGCGTGTCAAGCAATATGGATTCGAAGGGTTCTTGAAGATCTTCATCAGACTTAACTTGATGCTACTACCATCTTCTGTGATAATAAATCAACAATATCAATGACAAATAATCCTTCATTCCATGGGCGAACGAAGCATATTGGAATTCGGCATCACTTTATTAGAGAAATTGTTGCGGAAGGATTGGTAGACTTGCACCACTGTTCGACGAATAACCGAGTTGCTGAATCGAACAGGAAACAAGAGCAACAACTTGCAACCGATTTACTTTAGGAATAAGCAACACAACCAAAATAACAGATTAACACGAATGAGTTAGCAAAAGAACAGAGAAGATTTTCTTCCTTGATTCCCCAGTACTCTAACGCCCTTTTATAGGCTTATGAAACATCGTGTGATAGTGGAACACTATACAAGGAAACAGAAACGAAAACATAAACTACCCTATTGACTCGTTAAACAAAAGACCCATTCAAAAAAAAATAGAGCCTAAAGACTCGTTCAAAACAAAGCAGAGCACTCGTTGTTGCATCAATTTCCAATACTCCCCTTGATGCAAAACTATTGACACCAAGTAAATCACGAAGATCAGAGAATTTCTCATAAGATAAAGCCTTGGTCATGATGTCAGCAACTTGGTTATTCGTCGAACAATGGTGCAAGTCTACCAATCCTTCCACAACAATTTCTCTAATAAAGTGATGCCGAATTCCAATATGCTTCGTTCGCCCATGGAATGAAGGATTATTTGTCATTGATATTGTTGATTTATTATCACAGAAGATGGTAGTAGCATCAAGTTGAGTCTGATGAAGATCTTCAAGAACCCTTCGAATCCATATTGCTTGACACGTTGTAGATGTAGCTGCAATATACTCTGCTTCAGAGGATGATAAGGCTGTCGTGGCTTGCTTCTTTGATGTCCAAGAGATGATTCTAGATCCAGGAGTGAAGCAATAACCTGATGTGCTTTTCCTGTCATCCAAAGAACCTGCCCAATCACTATCAGTAAAACCAGTAAGCTTGAAGTCAGTACCTGAAAAATACCAAATCCCAAAATCAATGGTGCCATGAATGTATCTCAGAATGCGTTTTGCTGCTCCCAAATGATGCTTTGAAGGGTTGTGCATAAATCTTGAAACTAAACAGACAGCAAACATAACATCTGGCCGAGTATGAGTCAAATACATCAGTCCTCCAATTAATTTTCTAAAATATGTTGCATCAACCTTTCCAGATCCATCATCTAGACATAACTTTTCTCCTGCATTCATTGGACTACTGCTACCTTTGCAATTTTCCATATTATATTTCTTTAATAAACCATATGCATACTTCTCCTGAGAAAGAAAAATTCCTTTTTGTGTTTGCTTAATTTCAAGACCCAAAAAGTAATGTAAGAGACCCAGATCAGTCATTTCAAATTCATTCATCATTCTCATCTTAAACTCTTCAATAAGAGAGCATGAAGATCCAGTATAAATCATATCATCAACATATAATGACACAATAAGAATATCTTTACCTTTCACCTTGATATAGAGAGTTGGTTCATTTTACTTCTGTAAAAACCATTTTCTTGAAAATAGGCATCTATTCTACTGTACCAAGCCCTTGGAGCCTGTTTTAGCCCATATAGTGCCTTTCGCAGCTTGTACACCTTCTCCTCCATGCCTTGAACTGCAAATCCCTGTGGCTGCTCAACAAATAAAGTTTCTTCCAACACACCATTAAGAAATGCTGATTTAACATCAAATTGGTAGACTAACCATTCCTTCTGTGCAGCTAGAGCTAATACAATTCTTATTGTTTCAATTCTAGCAACGGGAGAATATGTTTCAAAGAAATCAATACCTTCTTGTTGTTCATACCCCTTTGCGACGAGTCGTGCCTTGTACTTCTGTATACGGCCATCAGCATTGTACTTGGTTTTGAAAATCCATTTCAATCCTATTGCATTCTCCCCTTCTAGCAAGTCTACAAGCTCCCATGTGTTATTTCTTTCAATTGCTGAAATTTCACTTTCCATAGCTTGCTTTCATTCTTCCCTTTGAATTGCTTCCTGAAAACAAGATGGTTCTATTACTGCAAGTGCATAGTTACATGATTCATATATTTCCCTTAAAGACTTTACCTTCCTTGGAGGAGATTCAGAACCGGATGGCTCACGAACAACTTCTTGTGTTCTAATGCTCCGTGGAGAACTTTCAAGATTCAAGGATGATGAGTCTACAATTGGAGAGATAATAGAAGTAACACGTTCCTCCTAGTGGTTGACGAAGTGTGTGATTGCTCCATCTCCATAAATCTTGAAGGAACCTGTTCAACTTCATTCATGCTATAACACCCATTCTCATCAAAAATTACATCCCTACTCATAATAAGCTTCTTAGTAATGGGATCAAATAAGCGATAACCTTTGGTTTGCTCACTGTATCCAATAAAGATACACTTTAAACTTTTCTCATCAAGTTTATGCCTAATTTCAGAATTTACATGAGCATAGGCAAGAGAACCAATATTCTTAAATGACTTACTTGAGGTTTCTGTCCACACCAAGCTTCATATGGAGTACGATTTTGAACAGCCTTTGTAGGAGACCTATTTAGTAAATATACTGAGGTTGCGACAGCTTCTGCCCAGAAATAGTTTGGTAGATTTTTAGCTTTCAGCATGCTTCTAGCCATCTCAACTATTGTCCGATTCTTCCTTTCGGCCACGCCATTCTGCTCCGGTGTGTAACTCGTTGTTAACTGCCTGTGAATTCCATTCATTTCACAAAGGACTGAAACTCATTAGATAAAAATTCTCCCCCATGATCTGTCTTCAAGGTCTTAATGTAGTATCTCAACATATGCCTTGAATATCAAAAACTTAGAAAGGCTTCATGCTTAAACTTTAAGAAATACACCCAACTCATCCTGCTGAAATCATCCCCAAATAAGAGAAAATACTTACTCCCGTTCAATGTAGGAGTTCGCATAGGCCCATAGATGTCTGCATGCACTAGCTGTAGTGGCTTTTGTGCTCTCCATGACTGCTTTATTGGAAAAGATGTTCTATGATGTTTTCCATAGATGCATCCTTCACAAATGAGCTCTACTTTTTCAATGTTGGGTAATCCAAGCACCATATTCTTCTGTTGTAGTAACTTCAAGCCACCATAGTTCAAATGTCCATATCTCATATGCCATAACAAAGAGTCATCCTTTAAACTAGAAACAAGAGCATGGTCATCAAGACACAAAATTCCAAAGGAAACATTTTGTTAGCTGCCATGTTGACTGTCAAAATGGTAACACCAGATTTCAAATCATGGATTTCACATGTATTTCCTTGAAAAACAATTGAATAACCTCTTTGTACTAATTTTCCAATGCTTAACAAATTATGAGCTAAACCAAGAATATAAAGGACATCATGAATTTATTTTTCTTTACCCGATTTAGTCTTGATAGATATAACACCTTTGCATGCAGCTTAAACTTGTTTCCCATCTCCAAGTTGAACTTGCAATTTTACTGAATCATCAATGTTTTTGAAGATTCCTTTCAAACCTGTCATATGATTGCTGCAACCACTGTCTAAAAGCCAGATATCATTCTGATTCTTTTTGCCATTATAGCAGGTTAGAAAGAGATTGTTATCATTCATTTGTTCTTCAGTGACATTAGCTTGTTGTTCAGACTTTCTTCTACAAAAACGTTCAATATGACCATACTTCTTACAAAAATTATATTGGACATTTGCATAGCGGTTACCTTGCATAAAGCTTCTGTGTTCTGTGAATGATGATCTGCCTCGTCCACGGTAACCTCCTCTTCCTCGGTAAAAGCCTCTTCCACGGCCTCTTCCTACAAACTTTGGCTCATGACTTTCAAGGGGTTTAGCAACTTTCTGCTGATTAGAGATCTCCAACTTTGAACTAAATGCTTGTTCAACGCTTTTCTCGACTGATCTATTAAGCCGCTGTTCATGAGCTTGCAATGAACCCATTAGCTGGTTAAGAGAGTAATCTGACAAATCCTTTGATTCTTCAATGGCTGCAACTATATGATCAAACTTAGATGGCATACTTCGTAGAACCTTTTCAATAACCTTTTGATCA